>KZ651985.1:200016-210031 GCA_001010745.2 Gerris buenoi | reverse complement strand
CTTTGCATTTTTCGAATATATATTCACCCCTTTTTTTTAAAAAAAAAAAAAAAAAAGTCTAGGCTTTTAACGCCGTATTTTTATTTTCAACTCGAAAAAAGTAGTATTTCAAAAATAATAAAATATTTCTTTTGATTCTGAGAAAATTAAAAAGAAAAGTAGAAGAGGCCCTTAAAGTGAGCCTTTAAGAGCGTGGCAACGGGTTTAACTTTATAATTAAAACAAAAAAGTAAAATTAAAGTAAATTAATTTAGATATATATTTAAACTTAAAAATGTATAATTTAGTCTTAAAACCAGCTTGGACCTACGGCTTGGAAGTGTGGGGTAGCATCAAACCTTCCATCTCACGTCGTTTCCAAATTATCCAGTCCAAGATCCTAAGAAAAATTTACTGATGCTCCATTCTACGTCTCAAACCTCACTCTCCACAATGATCTCAACGTTCTCTTCGTTTGTGATCTAGTCATAATCCGATACCACACATTCCATGAATCATTAGATCATCCTAATCCTCTAGTTCAACTCCTTTCTACCCAATATACACCAGATAGCCCTCCTTAAAGCCTGAAGAGACAGTGGCCTAGAGAATTTTTAAATATACTTATGTAAATATATAATTAATTAATATATAATTAATTATTTAGTTACTATCTCACACTACACATTACTAATTTTCCTCCATCTACTTTTAATATTATTTATTTATTTAATTTGTAATCTTCCACGTTCACGCCAAAAAGGGTTAGTCACTGGACTACTTCCTTTTAAATGATGAACATGCCAAACAAACTGTATTAACTTTAACACTTATAACATGTTCATAATTGTATTTGTGTTAAGCAATTAAGTGGAAAAAAAATATATCTGTTTAGATAAGTTATGATATCTATTTGAAGACCAACAAATCAATACAAAGGAATAAATGTGGTTGCCGTAGCTTAACAATAATGAATCATTTCGAGGTGAGTCGTTAGAACACTACATGATTATATAAATTATTACTCTTATATTGGAAAATTCCAATATAAGAATCCACACTCCAATGAAAAATTGGAGTTACTTTAAAACCTTAAGACTAACAACTATCTAAAGTTAAAGAAAAACTAAACATTGCAGCTAAACTAAAATTTCAAATAAATAAATAAATATTATGTTATAAATTAGAGCCTTAACTTTTAAACGGTAAATGGCTTTATTCGCTCGTTTAATTTACACATTTGAAAGAGAGCAATTTAAACGTTATAGCGCGATAAAAAAAAAAGTTTGACCCTATTAAATTATTCAGTGAACAAAGTCGGCTATATATCAAAAAAAGCTTTTGAAAAAAACGGGGTGTAGGAAGCAAAGAAAAGATATATTTTTCTTATTCAATGTTCTGTTTATAGTGCATTTATGTCTAATGCATTATGCAGTTGTAAAGGATTAGAGAAGTGAGTATCACCGTAGGACGTATGATGAGTTTTTAATGTCTGCCACTGTAGTAAAAGCCTCTTGGAATACCCCGTTGTCTTTATTCTCCACTGCACTCTCGCGCCATTAAAAAAAAAAAAAACTTTTTTCTAATGACTCGGATCTCCCGGTTTTTATCCAGATATCGCAACAATATTTTTTTTCTCCGAGCATAAAACTATGCTTTAGATTTTTTCTACAACTGTATCAATTCAGTGTCTATCTGGTCTTTACTAAATTCCTTACCATGCTTTACAACCATTTTTTTTAACACTATAATCGTTTGTACTGTACAAACTTTTCCCGGGTTTAAAAGTTTTTCCTGGGAAGAGGTTAGGAGAGAGGGAAAATATAACTACTTGGGGAGGGAAATATTTACGCAAGAGAAATGGGAACGAACTAAATGTAACTCTTCCATGTAAAATGAAGTACTTAAATAAACTTGTTTCATTTTTTTTCCTCTCTGTTATTTTTCGCCCTAGATACAAAGATATACTTCACTTTTCTACAATGCTCGTAAAATACCACTTTGCCGGATTTAAAAAGATTACATTTTTACATATTGAACATGAAAACAAAGTTTCCGTTTCAGTTAAACACACGACAATCAAACTAGAAAGAGATATGTATTTTGAAAAGTATTTATTCTTATTGCATTATCTCACACGTATATATAAAAATAAATAAATATAGGTAGCCAGAAATGATTTCAAACTATTATTTTTCTCGGCGGGTATATTATTAAATGAAATACCTGAGTTTCGAAGTAATGTAATTAACTTTTAATAATGAACTCGGATATTAATAAATAATTTAAACGTTATTATAAAACGGCTCGTAATTTAATCCGATTGCATTTGAGTTTAAATAATACAAATTTAATAAGCTGCACGGTAAAGGAAGAATAAATATTTTACGATGTATTTATAAACTCGATTCTACCGAGTTAGAAATTAAGTACGTCCGTTAAGGTTTTAAGTTTTAAAAGCATGTATGTTTAAGGAACGGTGCGGTTTGAATGCTTAAAACGACTTCTTGTAGCCTTACAAGACGCCCAACTTAAACTACTTAATATTCTCCGAGCAGACGGCAAACAGCCGTACTCGGAGAGGGGAAATTTAAATCGGTGCCTCTACAAGCTGTGGAAGGTCCTCGAAATCCTTTCCTACCATAATCGGACCTCTTCATAGACCTTAATGACCCTAAGGTAACCGCAGAGAAAACGCTCTCAGCAGAGTCAAAATATTATTCATTTCCAAGTGTTGTAAAGCTTCAGTTGTTCGTCCCCTCTTGGGTTTTAGGGTAACGGTCCCCCTTATCCGATAGTTTCAGGGTTCTCTTTTCCCTCTTTAAGTATTTCAAAGCTTGTTATAATGAAACCAATTACACCTGTACTATACGTGTGGTTGGCAAGCCTGGTCGGTTTTAATTAAACCATAACAATATCAGAAAAGCCTCGATTCCCTCCTTGTGGTAACACTGCAGGGGATCCCTTCCCCTAAACGAACTTTACCCCCTTCTCCTCCACATCGACATCTTCAGTATTTTCATAATTAAATTTCAGCCCTTAGTAAAATATCAACTAATCTTTTAGTTAACATTATGCTACTACATCAGGAAATGAAATTGTTTATTGGAAATACGTATAAATTAATAGTGTAATAGTTAAATAATTAAGTGATACTGGAACCTTTGAAACTTTAGGAAAACGGCATCTTAATAATGCTGTATAATTGAAGATTTCAATAACTTTCAATCGTCTTTTCGTAATAAACCCCCTTCTGACTCAACAATGTAATTACCATTAAAGAGATTTTTTCCTTATCATTAAAAACTTCAAAATATCTCAAGCAAAAATCAAAGAATTCATTAGCACACGATCAATATTAATGTCAATAATATTATTGAAAATACTATTGTCAATATGCAATTCAAAAACAAATTTTTTATCAATACTGTGTTTTTATATCAATACCAACTCCGCACACGGTCAACATTATTGACAATACTATTGACCGTGTGCGGGCCGCTATTAACTATTTTAAAATAAATACTTAAAAAACAAAATTGCTGCTAGTCTTGATTCAATTTTTCCTTAAAATTCTAAAGTTTTGAATCGGGCCGATCCTTGGGATTATAATTCTTTAGAGAGCTGAGCTATATTATCATCGTTAATAATTTGAAAGCTAATGACTTGTATTACGGAGATGGAACCATATATAAAAGAGTTATTACTTATATATGTAAAATATATATAAGGAGTTATTACTTATATAATAAAAGTTCATAATATAATATAACTATATAAATATAGTTAAGCATATATAAGTTATATAAATGTTTCCAATTTATGACCACGCTCTAATACATGGTAATGTTTTAATTGGTTATTGATATCAATTATATACTACGAGCTCTTAAGCCCACGGGCATAATTTTATACTTAGAAAAAAAGTATAATTAAATAAATTAATTTAGATAAGTAATTAAATCTATTTAGAGTTATATCTATTTAAAGACATACAAATCAAAACAAGCATTTATTTTTATTGGAATAATTGTGGTTGCCTTAGCTTAGCAATAACAAGTCATTTTGAGGTGAGTCGTCAGGACACTACACGATCAAATGATTACAATTACTACTGCATATTTCCAATACTTTACCAATATTTACAGTGTAAGATAAATTGTATGCAATAAAATTAACTTATAAATAGTTAAAAGAAGTAATTGGGGGTACTAAAATGTATAATAAAACTACTTCGCTTTGATTTAAGCATCCAATTATAAATAATAAATAGTTAACTGTTTTTTTCTTTTATTAAGGTCGATTTATTGAACGATGTAATCTCATTGCGGGATTGTGCAATCAACGAAAAGGTTCGGGAACAATTATTATTCAAATTTAAGTAACTAAAATTATAAATATATATATAAATAAATTAAACTGATTTTTGAATTCTAAAAATAATCCATTTGATAAGCAGGAGGATTTTTAAAAAAATTAAAATATTTCTTCACTAAACATTAACATATAAATAAGAACTAACTAATAAAAAAAATTACATTAAATATTTTAAAATGTAAACAAACTCTTTTCTACTTCAATATAGAGCAGACATTTGCAAAAATATAAACGGTTACATCTTTTAAACAATTCCATTTATTTTTATGTAGCTAGTTGCATTTATTTCTCTGTGTTAAACAAAGATTTTTAATACTTTAGGCGGCTTTCACCACTGCGTGCGAGACAGAGCGAGGCTGATTCCGTTTGAGACGCAAATACATGTATTACTATGGGGCTATTCACTTTAAATGCCGAGCGAGACCGAGCCGACTCTCTCTCTTTCGGCCGCCGAAAAGCGTTTTTGGTTGACGAAAACGCTTAGGTAACAAAAACGCTCGAAAAAAAAACGCCCGAGTCGACTCGGTCTCTCTCAGTCTCGCTCGGCCGATCTCAATTGGCGTTAGTGAATACGTCCATGCAAATATGCTAATACATGTATTTGCTTCTCAAGCGGAATCGTCCTCGCTCGGTCTCGCATGCAGTGGGAAAGCCGCCTTATTCGTTAATATTGGCGAAGTAGTCCAGATATTATCAAATCTTAAATGTTTAAAGTTCAGAAGTTGATATATTCAAGATGGTGGAAGATATCAAACGAAATTTAGTTGAAAAACTTTGTCTTATAATATGTAATTGGGCAAATTTTAGCACAATCGCAAATTATTTCTATTTTTTACAAAGTTTTGACTCAGCAAAAATGGATAAATTACGTCACAAATTTATGTTTTTCCTGACAGCACAACTTCATGTAAAAACTTTTTTTTTTTTTTTTAATAAAAATTCCTACTCTTTGGCTCAAAAACTGTGGGAGATATGCGTGACACAGACATCCAGACAGATAGATAGAAAGGCGGCAAAAGGCAGGCAGAAGATATCTATCTAAAAACCACTCAAATGATCTCAAAAACACTCAAAATGTCTCGATCCAAAAATTTCGATTTCGGTTTTTTTGGGTAAAAACAATACTTTCCCATATACGAGAAAAAGTAAAAAGAGTTCGCTTTGATATGTTTTCGATTAGTTTGAGCTCTATCTAGCCTTATAGGCAATGACATTAAACAGGGAAAATATTGAATATTCTTACGATGAGGTAAAAGAATAAACCTAGTCATATTTTTTCCTCGTAGACCATCTTCTTTACAGGCGGTAAATTTAGCGCATTCATTTTACCACGAAAATAGTAGTAGTAGTAGTAGTAATAGTTCATTTTTTAAATTACTTCAAACTAAACGTTTATAGAGGAGCAAATTTTTTCCCTAACGTTTATAGAGAAGCAAATTTGTTCCCTAACGTTTATAGTTAAGCAAATTTATTTCCTAACGTTTATAGAGAAGCAAATTTGTTCCCTAAATAGTTAAGCAAATTTATTCCCTAACGTTTATAGGGAAGCAAATTTGTTCCCTAACGTTTATAGAGAAGCAAATTTGTTCCCTAACGTTTATAGTTAAGCAAATTTATTTCCTAACGTTTATAGAGAAGCAAATTTGTTCCCTAACGTTTATAGTTAAGCAAATTTATTCCCTAACGTTTATAGGGAAGCAAATTTGTTCCCTAATGTTTATAGAGAAGCAAATTTGTTCCCTAACGTTTATAGAGAAGCAAATTTGCTCAGCAAATTTTATTTTATAGCAGACATAATAATATTTATAAAATTGAAAGAAAATAAATTCAGTCCCTTTAATAATGTGAATAAATATTAACGTAGAAAACTTTTACTAATGCTAGTTAAGTTTATGGGGGGATTTAGCAAAGCCAAAATCCTAAGGGAGGGAATCTACCCTAGGGGCCCTATTTAAACATAAGGTGCACAAAACCCTCTTAACGATCATACTTACCTTAAAAAAATTGCATTAGTTTCCCCTATAGTGTACTCAAATAGTTAATCTACTACTATAAGAAAACATTATAACTAGAGAACATATGCAACCGACATAACATACGCGCGTTGCATGTTATTATAATACCTAATTACAATAAGTTTGTTTTAACCGTGATTTTTTTTAAAAAAACTAATTTCTAATTAAATAAACAACCACATTTATGAATACTTTAATTGAAACAGTTGCTTAATTAGTTGTATTAAAATTAATTTACCTATAATATTGATACGAAATGTAAACATTTTATTTCTGTTGAGATGCATGATTCTTTTTGAAGTTGTATTCATTGCACATGCGCGTTTCACCTTTTTATTTCCGCACTAGTGCGAAAATAAAGAAGATTTTTTCACCTTATCACACTATTAGCATGTCTGTTTACATTTTAAATATAATTGGTTTGCTTAATTAAAGTAAAAGTTTTTATCAATTTTTTGTAATAAACAATGTCTATATTAAATGATTTTAAAATATTTTTTTCTTATTTATTATTAAAACCCAAAAATCGTAGATAAAGTACGGTACGTAACTCGTGCGAAAACTGCATTTTGCTTTGCTCGTGTGGTTTTACTATCGTTCGGCTAACTCTACTCTCGCATGCAAAATGCTACTTTCCGCACTAGACGCGTAATATTACATTTCACATAATAATCTACTGTATACCTATATCTCTCTGTACTATATTCCGCATAGTAATCTACTGTATACCTATATCTCTCTGTACTATATTCCGCATAGTAATCTACTGTATACCTATATCTCTCTGTACTATATTCCGCATAGTAATCTACTGTATACCTATATCTCTCTGTACTATATTCCGCATAGTAATCTACTGTATACCTATATCTCTCTGTACTATATTCCGCATAGTAATCTACTGTATACCTATATCTCTCTGTACTATATTCCGCATAGTAATCTACTGTATACCTATATCTCTCTGTACTATATTCCGCATAGTAATCTACTGTATACCTATATCTCTCTGTACTATATTCCGCATAGTAATCTACTGTATACCTATATCTCTCTGTACTATATTCCGCATAGTAATCTACTGTATACCTATATCTCTCTGTACTATATTCCGCATAGTAATCTACTGTATACCTATATCTCTCTGTACTATATTCCGCATAGTAATCTACTGTATACCTATATCTCTCTGTACTATATTCCGCATAGTAATCTACTGTATACCTATATCTCTCTGTACTATATTCCGCATAGTAATCTACTGTATACCTATATCTCTCTGTACTATATTCCGCATAGTAATCTACTGTATACCTATATCTCTCTGTACTATATTCCGCATAGTAATCTACTGTATACCTATATCTCTCTGTACTATATTCCGCATAGTNAATGCCATTATTAATTTTGTAATACATAAAAGTACAGAAATAATATATAAATGTTTTAAATCATCATTAAATTACCTAATACTACACATAGTAAGCCTTTCTTTCCTTGGCAAACTGTCTTTGAAAGTTATTGTCAAAATTTGTTTATTTTTCTGTCAAAATTTGATGTGTTTAACAGCTTAATTTTCACCATGAATATTTGTAAATTGAAATTTTCATTGAAAATTACAGGATTCATTGAATCCTGAAGTTTATGAACATTGGAATATTTATGTGGATGAATGGGAATAAATGTAATAATTTACTCACAGTTAATAAAATAAATAAAATGTTTGAACACCTAAAAAATCTCCATTCTACCTAAATTACTATCTTTCGATGTAGTGCGAATGAAATTAGTAATTGTAGATTATCATTAATATTCTTTAAAATTCGTTTCCAAATGCTCCGTAATTATTTGTTGTTATATTAATATTACGGTATCACTTTTAAAAGCGAGTCAAAACTGGGTAAGCGATTGAAGAATAACACTTATTAACAGGAATCATTAGTTACGTATTCAATGAATTTAATAGATTATCCAGTTAAGAATACATCAGACATTATACATTAAAGAACAAAAATAAAAATAAAAGAAATCAACAATAATATTCATTTTAAAGTTAATCTGTATTCAGAAAATTTAAAATAAAAAAAGGGAATTAACAAAAAAGCAAAAAAAAAAAAAAAAGAAAAGCTATTTGGAATTTGATTTGGCAAAATGTAATTTACAAAACTCCTATCGATGCAAATTGCAAAATTAAAAAAACAAACAAAAAAACACTCACTTAACTTTTATGTAGTAGGTTATAATCAATTAAGTCCCATACCTAAAACAGAAAAAAAATAAACTATGTTATATTTTTGTGGAAATAATTATTAATTTAAACTAAAGTTTAACTCAATTTATAATATTATTATTATTATTTTTTTTTTTTTACAGTAGAAGTACCTGACTGAAAAAAACTGTTTTACTAAAGCATTCGTCTTATTATTATATTTAGAAAATCCTGCTGAAATTCGTCTGTCTTTACCTTTAGTCAATAAATAAAATAATAGTAATATATAACACTATACAATGAATAATGTTAAAAATATTAATATTTTATAATATATATATCTCCAATGACAAAAATCGTGTAGAATATATCTATAAGATTGTGAGAAAGCCAACATTATTATTCAAATACATAAATAACGTTTTATGATAGTCAGCTGGAGAGTAGCAGCAATAAAATGCTTTCTATTTTTCGATGATAAGTTTTTTTAAGTGCACGGATAGTTAGGATCTAGTGCATAGTCTATTAGGATATGTGTAATATGCAGAAGATCTGATAGAGTCTGGAAATAGTTACATTGTGTATAGTGATTGCTAAATAAGTTGATATGTAGAAGGATATCAGGACGTATTAGATAGAATCAGGAACGAAACTTAGTATACACGTTGTAAAAAACTATATTCAATATGCAAAGGCTTCTAAGTACCAAGGAGAAAATGTTTACATATACAAAAATATAAATTCACTATAGGACTAAAGTTGTAGATAGATCGTGCTATCCGCTTTTCGATACGACTTACAGTTTACCCGCAATTTGGTTCCGAAAAAACCCTTAAAAAACACTAAAATGCCAATATCTCCCAAACCGCTTGTCTTATTGTGCTCAAAAAAGTATAGGTACAATCTACTATATAGGACACATATGTACCCCAAAGTAAATTGAAATCAAATAAAGCCTACTGAAGTTATCGTCGACAGACCGATTTCGTGCTTATGTGGCTGTAGCTCTGAAACGTCGTGAGCTACGATGATGTGGTTTGCGCCATCAGTTTTGCCAACAAATGTCTTAAAAAATGCCGCAAACCGCATCTCAATACGATGTCTTAAAGCGATGTTATAGAGGTTTGAAGTTCCGTACGAACGTACGTACATACATACATACGTACGCACAGAAATACATGTATATGAAACGGATTTCTATGATACCCAGCAGGGCCGTAACTACCACCGGGGCAACCGGGGCAGTGCCCCAGGGCCCCCGGCCGCGGGGGGCCCCCGATCCTTCAGCCCTATTTGAATTTCAACGGGCAAAACGAAATAATGTGAATTTTAAAAGCCGTTTATCAGAAAAATTAGTTTCAGGAAAGAATAAATATGGACTTTTATTAAACGTTTCTTTTGAAACTAGGGGCCCCCTAGAAATTTACAGAAAAAG
>KZ651985.1:140330-159852 GCA_001010745.2 Gerris buenoi | reverse complement strand
AGCTAGTCACATTAAGAATTCAGCCCCCCGATACAAACTAAAATAATTATTAGTATTTATAAGGCTATATAAACATAAAATTGCTTTATCTAGGCCTTAAATTATATAGCCTTCACAGCTTATTAATCAATATCATTTGTCTGTCATTTTCAAATTTATGTTTGTTGATTGAAGAAGATCGATTAGTCAAAAGATTAGGTACTTGTTATTAGCTATTGCAGTAAAAATAATAAAATCTTATTTTGAAAAGAATCGACTACTTCGAAAAATCGACTTAAGATTTCAGAGGTTGAACATTTAAATGATAGATCTATTTTTAAGAGATTGTTACAAAATGTTAAAGACAACTATATCCCGATTTAAATTTGACCAGATTTCCACTAAAAGTTAGAATTAAAATTATCAAAACAACTTACAAATTTACACAATGTTTGGGATTTTGTGATTTCAGAGATTAAAAATAAGACTATAATTTGAAGAATACTTTAAAACTCTAAAAGAATAAACAGAATTTACACAAAACCAGAGCAGTTAGATAGCAGTATAGAATTAGCAGTTACCAATGGTTGAAAAGTAAAGTTATAATTTAAGAATGGTTCAAAGCTTCGCCAAAACAATTTTGACTAGACCAAGATACGTCTAATTTTCAGGATATCAAATTAAATAAAATCTATGGAAATATAGAAAGAGGCTTAATAGATATATCATGGAAATATAGAAATGAAATAAAATAAATCAATTTCACATAAACCTAAATTCAACTATTCCTGAGAATTTTCAAAAACTATAAAAAATTACGTTCACATAAAAACGACTATAAATTTAGAGGTTTCAGAAAAGCATCTGGTTTATGTGTCGACCAATCTCTACAGTATCGCTCAAATCATAATAATTATGAAAAGGTATGATTTGAACAAAATCTCAGTCAAAATAACCAATCACTCGATCTAAATAACACTAAAAAATATGCTAAACATATGTTAATTTTGATCATATCAGCTTTACACTATAATTAAAAAATATTCATTAACAGGTCATATTTACACAAAATATGTAAAGAGATAAGGCTTTCACAGCGTTACGAGGTTGAAGCTATTTTTGTAGAATATAATAGACCGCCATTTTTATTATTTTAGCTTGCTTTCTTGTTTGTTTGTTTGTGGGTCCAGTACAAATCTTGCAATCGATTTTTAACTAACTTCCCGAGTAGCTAGACATTTGAAACTTTTAGAGTAGCTCAGAACACGATAAAAATGCATTATTTTAATACTTTTAGCTATCTTTCAGAAGAATTCAATTCGTTTAAGCAAATTTTGGAAAGTTAGAAAAAAATCCGAAAGTTATTTTATTTGTTTTGACATGACCCATATTTACGATCTTCATTTTGACGGGTTTCAAATTTATGATTTATGACAAAAAATTTAAAAACGAAGCACATAAAAAGTTGGTCTTTCAGTGAACGAGGGTAAGACGAAGTATTTGTGCAGGTCTACATCAGAAGACCGCAGGCGTCCACGTGAAATAATTATCGGAGACAAAAAATTTGAGGGAGTTGCTTCGTTTAAATACCTCGGAGCTCTTGTATCCTCAGATAACTCTATGAGTGATTGCATAAAAGAATGAGTCCAGAGGAACAAGAGCTTTTTATGCTAATATTAAAATGATTAAGAGCCGACTTATTGGAAGAAGCACAAAAATGAAAGTTTATAGGACCCTGATAAGACCTGTTGTCACATATGGATGTGAAACATGGACAATGTCTGTAACCAATGAGAAGGAACTAAGAAGTTTTGAGAGACGTATCCTCAGAAGGATATATGGACCTGTGAGAGAGGTCGATGGTACCTGGAGGATACGAAGAAACAACGAGCTGGATCATCTCATCAACGGGCATGGCATAGTGTGTTTCATTAAGTCGCAGAGACTAAGGTGGCTTTGACATCTAGTCAGAATGTCAGAGAGTAGACTAGCCAAACAGATGTGGAAAGGGAGACTCTATAACCGTCGTAAAAAAGGAAGATCGACTAAGATGGATGGACGGAATAGAAGCTGATCTCAACAGAATGGAAATTCGTGGATGGAGAGCAAGAGCCCTTGATAGGGATGAATGGAGGAAGGTTGTTTTAGAGGCCGACATCAGGCTGTAGCGCCGATGAGAAGAAGCATATAAAAAGTTCTTTTTATCTTGTAATTATAAAACTTTTAAATAATTTTTCCCATAAATGAGGCTGCTCTAATCCAGAAGTCAAGTCGAGACCCAATATATCTAGTTCATAGAAAACTTTCCACATTGATGCAGTCCATAAACGTATACTATCCCTCTCCCAATCGTAAGAAATCGAGAAGTTCTATACAAAAGGACCCTTCCCTTAGAAGGGAAAAGGGTACTTTTACAACCAGGACAGGAAGTGACCCTTCCTTCCGGACGGACCACACATCCTGGTGTGATCGATTGAATTCAATGACATCATCTATCATCGGATGATATCACATGGCTATGGCAAACGGAAGGTACCAAAAAGTCCTTTGCAAACAGTCAGTCATATCTGTTTTACTTTGATTCCTCGACCGACATTCATACTAAGAAGTGAGTAAAGATTCATCAATAATATATCGAAAAAGAACGGGTATCGGTCACTACGATTATCAGGAATATTTCTGATCTATTTCGACATCGAGAACCCGAAATATATACACAATCGGACTTATGCTCAGCATCTTAGGGTATCCCCATCAAAGATTCGATAGCAGATAATATTTCATAAAAATTAAACACAAAAAACGACTCCCACATATATATTTCAACAATCTGTGAATTATAAGTAAAACCACCCACTTGCTAAGTTATTTTAAATCAAGATTAAGAATTCCGAGTTAGATTAAAAGTGAATTAATAAATTATTTATAAAGAACTCGGATTAATTTGCAACGTAATTTTATTAACAAACGCGTAGAAATTATAATTTAAAAAGTTTTAATAAGGCAAACGCCAAGGAAGAATGATAAACAATTTCTATGATAATTTCTTTAACTTATAATTATATAATATTTCGAGACACCGAATATCATCACCTTACTCAACCACATTAAATTAAAACTGTCGGACAATTTTTTGAATAATATTGGTATTAATAATATCTATCTTCAAATAATAATAAGGTTCATGCCAGGCACAAAAAATCAAATGATATCTTTGAATCTTGTTAGGGAAATAAATTAGTCGTTAGTTATATAAAGTTGGAACAGAAAGGTCCTGACGCCCGCACTCGATTCTCTAACGATTTTAACTAGTTTTTGTTTTTAAAGAGAACATAAATTTAATACGTAAAAACGTGGCAATCAAGTTTCAATTTTGTATTGGGTTTTGAAAATTAATAATAATAATACTAATAAACATTCGTTGCAGAAAAGGAAATTACATGTTTGCATTACAATGTTTTGATATTTATTTTTTGCAAATTGGCAATTTGTCGTGGTTCATGAGACCCCACATAGGGTACAATTCCGACTTAGTTTTAGAGGTTACCTATATTTGTGTAAAATTACCTCATCCAAACATCACGTCAACTGCTCGTTAAACGTCAACTGTTTTTTTCCGACCTTTCAGTAGCTACTTTTTTCCAGCATACTCATCAAACTTTCCTCACCTCTTCTTCCCATCTCTTCTTTGGTCACCCCTTCGCTTTTCTTTGTTAATGGCCATTTCCTTAGACCATCGCTCTTCTTTTAGATCTTAATAGATGCCCGGTCCATCTCCATTTTTCTCTCGACTACAGTTCTGCGGCAACCTGAGATTCTGCCTATGACCTTCAATTTAGTCTTGATACTGATTCATTTGTTGCTCCTTTTATCTCTACTGGTGATACCTATCATGCTTCTTTCTATTGCTTTTACAATGACCCTAAATTTCTCTATATTTTCTTCACTCAATGTCCATTTTTAGCAACTATGTTAGGACTGGCAATACAACACTCTTCCATGGTTATGAATCTTCGATCTTAGAATACCTCGGAATCTGTTGTACGCATTCCAGCTCATTGCTACTCCTATCGATACTTCCTTCTTCAAGCTTTCATTCCCTGACAGTAACCTTCCTAAATAAACAAACTCCTATCCTTCTTCTATCCAGTTCATTTTTTGGTATGTACGTCCATCATTGGAGTTCATCTTTATTAATTTAGTTCCATTATTGTTGATCCTGTATCGTATTTTGCCTGTTTTCTCATGAACTTTATTAAGCATAATTTTCTCCTGCACTGCTTGCTTATTAAAACAATATAATACTAAGCTACTTGGTATACCTATGTCCAATAATCGATGGGCCCGGTGATTCTTGTATTATTGACATGGACATGTATATAGCTTATGTATCACTTATATGAGGTTGCTTATCTCCTTTTTTAAAAAGTAATATTAAATCTGATTGGAGCCATTCATTTAGTACTCTTCGATTGGCAAGACGGTTATTTAAGAGTGTTTTCTTGAACTTGGTTCCTCCATTCGTTATTTGTTTATTTACGATTCCATCAGGTCCGGCTGCTTTACCCTTATTCAGTTTTTAAAAATGAATTATGCATATTTATTTATTCTTCAATGCATAAAATAACATTTCGGTAAATTGATTATTCCAAGCACGCAATGGTCGTACAAAATAAAATAGTAACTAATAAGTATGTAGAGTAGAAAAAAGTAAAGTCTTAAGGAATTAAACCAGATATGTTTTTACGTATACTTTATTCAACGATTTAAGTCGTTTGGCACCTTTAAGTCATGCTCGATCCTCTATCGACGAGTTTATAAAATGTTTTAATCAAAATGTTTCTTCGAGAGAAAATGGGTATACTATTAAAGGACGAACTTTTAAATTGGGTAGTTAAAGGAAGGAAATGAGAACAATTTTATCCTATAACGATGTAACGATTAAGTTAAAAATCTTTTCAAGAGCCAGGAGCCTCGGAGCTAAAGAGAATAGATAAATTAATACGTAAAGAAATAAGGCATCGAAAAATATGAATCATTTAAGGTATGGAGAGAAACTGAATTCCGAGTCGTAATGGCTTCGTTTATCTGAGGTCGAGACACGAAGTTGTCTTGTTACAATGAATCAATTAAAGGAGGCTGATATCCCAAGAAGTTTTACCAGTCTTGAGTTGTAAGCCGAGAGTTGGAAATAGCACCTCTTATGTTTCCTGTCCAGGTAAAGTTTCATTAGGTTATATGTCAAGATGTCTAAAGGCCGACTTGTGTTCACGTATCAAGCGGACCCATGACCATGCTTGTACCTTGTTCGGAATACATCACTCGGCCGTAAGATCGACAGTCCAGACATAAGCCGCTACATGTTCAACTTGTCCGGATCACCTTATAAGGCTCATCTGACACTGACAGAGACCTTTAATAAATTCCCAAGACGAAGATTATAAAAGGGAACAAATAAATAAAACTAAGAAAGAATGAAAAAGATTTAAAAACGAGATTAGAAAAGGAAACAAACTGATGAATAAATGAACAGAACGGAATATAAATACGGAAATCTTTAATGCATGCAACAAACGAGAAATATAATTTCAATATAGTAGAGAAGTTAAAGGTGCTGAGATATTTAGTTGTTAGGCGTCTTCAACAGGTATCGATTCGATATTAATTATAATTTATCGGATAGTTATACGACTTCTATAAATACTTCCAACAAGCATTTTATAGGAATTAAACTGCACGGGTATTTCATATAAGGTATTAATAACGATATTTTAGCATATAAAATGCGGAGATTTAGGAAACTTATAACCTATAAATTTTCCGAAAACGCTTTAAAAGGAGATTAACAAGTAACAATTTCTTGAATAAAATCACAAAATACTTTAATGATGTCGTTTCTACGTCTATGTGTATCGAGGGATTTCTAGATTCGTTCCCTAAAGCTATAAATTTAACATTTATTATGCCAGGAGCAAAAGCACCTCCCGCAACACATCTGCCAAGAATGTGCTATATAATTTATTATATTGAATTGTTTAACTCCTTTTGAATATACATTTAATTATAATACATTAAAAAATCAAGATCAAATAATGAACAATAGTTGGAAGCAACGAGGCAAAAAAACGAAAACGAGGTTTCCAACCAAAGAAATATAAATCATAACATGAGATTAAACTGTGCAAACAGTCGAGCTAAAATTACCTAAAACGCTGTTTAATAATTCTTTCTATATACCCTTATTACAGTTCTTTCTTTTTTAACAAATTTTTGTAATTAAGTAAAACTATATACGTTTTTCAAAATAGTACAAAAGCCTAGCGGAATTGTTTTGTATTTTGGAAATCTACTGTAGTAGAATATCCCATTTATTAATTCCATGTTTTACAATAACTATTTGATAGTTGAATTTTGCAATACTGCATGGAAAATGTTAATGTCAAAAGTACAATTTGCTGATTTTAATCTAAGGAACATATTTTGTTATTTTTCTATTAGCTAGTCACATTAAGAATTCAGAAAAATAGTATTTTTATAATTACTTACAGTACTGATTCTACTTTAATCATTGTTTTGTTGAATTAAGATCGGCTCACAACATTGGAAATGGTAATAATGCCATTATCAAAGTTAGTTGAGGGATAATGAATGAGAGATTATACAACGTAGAGTTGTTTTAATAAGTTTTCATAATCCTGTGCTATTAAGTAAAAGTTAATCCCTCTAAATTTGTACGAGTAAGACCCAATTATGTTAGCACAAAGTAATACAAACCCCTAAACGAGAAATTGATAAATCTATATTTCAGTTTTATTGAGTTAGTTATTTTAGGTGCAGAACTACAAGGTTGGTTATAGCATCTATACAATAGTTACACGTACATAATTTATTTGGTTTTTTTATGCTAATTAAGCAATACATATTCAAGCAGCGAATTTACTTTAAAGTATCAATAAGTAAAACGTAAAAAACATCAAATTTCCTTAGTTTTGGGAACAAATTTTACGCAAAAAAGTAGTTTTTCGTTCATTGAAGCAGTACCAGAAAGGCGCTCCAACACCCCTGCTAAACAATTATTAATTATGACAGCATATATATAATTGAATGAACTGATGACGACAGACTGGACTAAGAGAGTAAGTAAAGTCTACTAGTTGGTTTGAAAACAAATGCACGTCGTTAGACACCCTCTGACCCTAAATAGCCTCTTTGTCGAAAACCTCAGAGAAGACTGATGGATACATGCATTTCGCATTTGCAACTGATCGGAATTGTCCCTCGGGTTACAGGGGACAATGTCTGGTAACTTCCCTTTTAGGAGAATCAAGGCCTAAGGCTGTATTATATTCACGGCCATAGATACGATGGGATTGATTCGTCTAATCCATATAACTTAAATTTTTGAGTAACAGGAAATTATTTATAATAAATATAAGATCGCTAATCACCGATTATAAAAGATTTAATATATTTGGAATCACCTTTATAAATATTCAATAATATAAAAAGAATTTCAGAACATTTAGTACTGAGGTAAAACAATTGAAAATTTAAAGTACTAGATTACTAGATAATGAAGTGAAAGCCTAAATTTACCATATGGTTGTGAAATTTTAATATTTTAATCGTATGAAGGAATACAAAAATTATAGTCAGTCTGTCTTCTATATAGGTACAAGCTAACACTAACTTGCTTCAAACTTGAGGGGATATAACTCTAAGAGCGAAATAGATTAATTTGTTAATTCTAACAAAATCTCGTTCTTCAGAATGATTACAATTCTTCTGCAAATTCGGATTAAAAACATATTGGCATAATTCTCTTTAAAAACCCTAATTTACACACACAATTCAAGTTTCAACATATTTTTTGCAGCGAACGATTCAGCTCTGCAGGTGGAATATTATTGGTGCTTCCAGTAATAAAAAAATACAATGATCTTCGAGTTACATATAGAGAAAATAACCGGTAAAGTTTTATAAAATGTGTCTTTACAAATTAATAAGGCAACTTAACATTGTTCCCATTAAAGTACGCTCCTTCTGACGTAAGACACCTGCGACTCTACCGTTTTCACTGCTGTAAGCAACCCTTTAAGTTCCCAAAAGTAAGGCCCTTCAGCTGCCACGACGTTGACGTCTTGATGGCTTCCACTTCTCCCAAATGCTGCCTCCAGAACACCACTTCGGAACACTGATTCGGGAACAGTGTTTTCTTGAAGGGTCATCATCACAGGCAACGATTCGTAGTTTTTGCGTATTCGAAATTAATTGAAAAGTCAAAGCAAAGAGTGAAATCACAGTGAATCGCCAAGACTAAAATAATGCCGGAAATCAAGATCCAGCATCAAAACGATGTTGATAGTTTCTTCGATAGATGACATTGTGCATCACGAATGCATGGTAAGTTCAACGTTAAGTTCTTAAGCACTAGGGTTGTGAACGTCCAAAATTGGCACGAGAGAAAGAGTGGATCCTCCATGACTTCGACGCTCCCACCAATTACAAGAGTTTGGGGCAAAAAAAATCAATTACCGTCTTCTACTACCCACCTCACCCACCTGACTTGGCACCATGAGACTTCTTTCTGTTTCCAAAATGAAAATGGTGCTTCGGGGGTGGTACTTAGGAGACGTGAAGCAATCAAGATGTTCACAATGAGGCGGCAGAAGGACCTTTAGAGGACTTCCAGAACGACGATGGCCCAAGAGTGTTACTTCAGAAGGAGAGCACTTTGAAGGGAACAACATTAAGGTGCGTCTACACTATGCTAAGCGGCAAGGAATGGCATTGCCAAGTGTAATGTGAACGTCTCCCTTGGCATTTGCTATTTTGCCAAGCTTGGCACAAAACGTTCCACTTGGCATGCCAAGCTGAACCTGGCGATTGTCGGTCCGGATCAAAGAAATCCAGATGGCAAGAAGTCGTATGGCTAGGTGTGAACGAGCCACCCGGTAACATTGCACCTGGCATTCAGCGTCAAGCCCCTTCTGACACCACTACTAACTTTGATTAATTTGTAAATAGATGTTTTCTTTACTGCGTATTTTCCGGACAGTGCTTTAACAACACAAAAAACTATATGTTGTTATATAACCCAAAATAAATAATTATGCTAATCTAATTTAATCGAAAGTAAAATAGCCAAAACGTTTCTTGCAACTTCAATCTTGACATAAAACATCGTGATTTAAAATCATTCAAATGCTGATTTATAAAAAGAAGGGGTCTTAAATATATAGTTTGGTGTTTTATTACGAAAAGAGGTTTAAGGAAATTAAAGATAGAAAGGGGTGGTTGAAATCAGATAAAATCAAGGGAGACTAGAATGAGAAAAGGGATGAAGATGGTGGGCAATGATAAATTATTATTTACTCTGGGCCCCTGGGTTCTTCAAGAGTTTGTTTTGGGTAAACAAAAGGTTCGGACGGAAGGGAAGAGCTTAAGGTCTAGTTTAGATTACCCAGGCGGATGTTATTGCTGAGGACCTTTGTATAATGAAACCGTAAGCAGATTTAACTAATCATTAAAGTTACCTTCGCCCAATGCTCTACAATAACTATGTTTACATTTCATATTAATCATTATATTTATAGCTTGGAAACATTTAACCCTTTCGTTAAATAACGATGACTTAGCCTGTCAATTAATAGAGATAACAAGGAGTAAGTATTCAATTTATAGATTTAAAACAAATGACATAACATACATTTATTAAATTAATTGACGACATTTAAGGCCAAAAAAATAGATTTTTTTTTTATACTTAATAACAACCATAAAGGATTAGCATGTCCAAAAGGCTTAAATTCGTTCTCCTTGAAACTTGAGTCCAAAAAACTATCGATAATCGAATTCTAGAGAATATTCACATTGATTAGAATTGTAGAAGCCAATCACACGTCCTGAAATAACCAAATTGTATGTTTATCACGACATAATAGAAACAGCAAAAAAGATAAAAATATCTGTGATGAGATATTTTTCAACAATTGATGGCTGTCGATGCGGTCATGATGTCAGAAACCTATTTTGGCTGAGTAAATGTTGAATTTGGAGACATCAGAAATGTTGCCCTTCCAATCCAATAGTGACGATACTTTTGTTATAAAGTCAACTGTCATGTCTGGGCATGACATTTATTTAACATGTTAAGTACTTTGTATTTAACAAATCATTGCTATTTTGGGATCTGACATTACAGTCTCTGAAGCATTATAGTTATAAAATATGTGTATTTAGAGAGAAATTAGTTAATTTATTAAACCAGGAGCAAAATATATAAAAGTACTTTACGCATCTAGTGCGGAAAGTAGAATTTTTCATATGAGTGTGGAGTTAACAGCCGAGCGATAGTAAAGGGTAGTGAAACAACACGAGAAAAGCAAAATGCAGTTTTTGCACGAGTTGCGTACGATTGTCGGATTTTAATAATAATTTAAGAAAAAAGTTATTAATTTAACTGTTACTTTAATTAACAATTAGTTTGGTTATATGTAAACGAACACGCTAATCGTGCGATAAGGAGAAGAATTATAAAACGCGCATGCGCAATGAATACAACTACGAAAAGAATCACTTTCTACCCATCTAAACAGAGATAAAATGTTTACATTTAGTATCAATCGTGGATAAAAACAATTTTGTTAATTTCCATTGTAACTATATTTCCCAATGCATTTTAACTATCACTTACGAAACAACCTTCTTATCTATATCTATTAGAATTTATCAAAAGGATCAGTAATTACTTTTAATTTCCATTCTATTTAACCAGCGTTATTATAGTTAATCATTTGTAACGATTGAAGTTAAATAATTGAATTTGAATTAATTGAAGAAAATAGTTTAAATTCATGCAAGGCGTTTAACATGGGAGGTTTAGAGTTGATCTATATTTTTGACTCACAGTCGGAGAAACATGATACACTCCTCTTCCCTTGAAATTTACCCCGTTCTCCAACATGCAACCGTACCATCTTTCACCCGCAGTTGCTTTCTAGCCATTTTCCAAACCACTTTTTCATCGCATTAAATATTCACGTACCCTCGCGGCATCACTATGTTACGGGGGCCTCCACACCATGAATTCTAAATGCGGTTGAAAACGCAATATTCAGAATGCATATAATCCATGTGGTTAGGTTATCTTCCTAAACTGTAATTTATCAAGTAACAAGACAAGTTGGAAGGAAAAAAATCAAGGAAATAATTTACTTTAAAAGATTTATCTTTAAGAGGGAAAAGAAAGATTAAAGATTACTTAAGCTGATTATTATTAAGGGTAAAAAAAGGGTGACAGATTAAGAAGAAACCCTTAGTGTCGACGTAAGACTTAACAGCACAATATTCTTCTCCTATCTCTTCGTAATAAGAGCATTAACACAGCGGATTTGAAAACTTAAGCTTATGTTAAGTAAGATGGAGGTTAAGCAATTTAATCTTAACACAATTTTAAAGTTAAAAACATGTTAAGAGTAGACATAAAAGGGAATTTGGAGGTTTAAGTTTCCTGCAAATGGCAGAAAAGGCTTACTTTTCTACTATTAAAGAGGTTATTACTGGTATTTGTCTGATTAACATATTACTTCCCTTATTTAATCATCTCCCTAACAAGAATTGTAAGTAAGTAAATATTGACAGTAAGTAGTTTGGTTTGTTTCCTTGTACGTAAATTTGTTTGATAGTAGGGTCTGTAGGAAAGAAATTAAACGCTCACTTTTGCAATATATCGACCCCTCTTTGGGTCATCTTCAGGCTGAAACATATATATTGTCAATAACTCCAGTGATATTGTACTGTTTTAAACATATTACATAATTATATTGTTTTTAATATCTACCTGACTAGAAGGTTACTAATTCATCCTATTCATTTCATGCTAAAAATCTCTTTTAATCTAACCAAGGTGGATATTGTCAATCTGAAAAAATGTAATTAATTCTATTATTTGGGTAGTCCATGCTAATTATAATTAAGGTTCTTTTTTGATATTGAAGATTTTTGTACTTACTACTTTTTGTACTCAAGTAAATATTGACTGTCTCAAGTTGTAAATTACTTGAATTAACGATTAAAATGGTAAAGAACAATAACATTTCTTGTTTTATTTTTTTAAGATAAGTATCAGTTACTTCAGTTATGTTAACTCTTTAAGTCCAGAGGATAATGATTTACTGTGGATTAGCCATCACTTTTGTTTCTTGGACTAATTCCTAAAGCCGTGTCCGAACAGACTGCCGAACTGAAGAGAGGGAGCGACGTCTCTGCGCATGGCCAGTCTGGGATGCGCAGGCGCTCTTTATACAGGGCATGCGCAGAGACCAATGCTAGGCTCGTTTCCTCGGTTCGGTTCTGCAGTCTGGACACGGCTTAAGGAACACATCAGTGTGCAAGTAGTGATTTCCTGGACTTAATATTATTCGGGTAGAGCCACTCACCTCTATTTTATTATCTAGCGTTCTAGTCTACTATAGTAGATTTAAATTGATTTATCAATTCGAATAAATAAACACAACTAACGAGAAAATTATAATAGAACCAAGACTCCTCTCCGACCTAATGGACTAAAGTAAATAATAATTTATCTATTCAAGAATTACAAGAGTTAAAAATAGTTATTTCTTCTTTGAAAAAATGGGGAATAGTTGGCTCTTATGAAGTTAACAGTAATAAAATGAAGCGTTTGTTGGTTAACCGAAGTGTCCCTTTACAGTTTGGCTGAGAGTATAAGGGACAGTGGGAGAGACTAGGATGTTTAACTAATGAGTCAACCCTAGTAGAAAGAGCGGCGGGATGTAGACAGTTGCAAGTAGTGGAACTCCAGGAAATCACCCTATATACAGTGCCCAAGAGCTTACCCGAGGGAGATTCCGTACCCAGTCATTATCATAACTTGCCTCCGCACTGCCATTAAGACCGGACCCCTCTTTAGACCTTAAATCCACCCCTTCCAGTTCCCCTTATTCCTCCTCCACAACTAAAAGCACCAAATCTGATTTTATTAAAAGCCTTTCACGCCCTCTAAAATTTTCTAAGTGCATCACCTCCCTAGTCTCATCGGCTAACGGAATAAGCCCAAAACATGTATTTTTTATGACAACATAAATTTTTCGCATCTACATAATTTTAAATTTCATTAAGAGCTTTCAGATATAAAAATCTTAAAGATTTGACATTATAATTCCGATTTACATGACCAAGTAAAAGTTAAAGGAAAAGCAAAATTTTAAATGATGTACTTAAATTAGAGTTTAATTTGTTATTTTTACAGATTATTTCATACAGCGATTAAGAAAAACGAATCAAAATAAATAGTCCCTTTTTGAGTCAGTTAAATTGATTCATAGTCAAAACTAAGTTAGATAACAGAGAAAAAAAAGTAAACTATAGCTATGAGGTACATAGCTTCCTAAATAAACGTTCTACAAATCCTCATGATTGTCACAACACATTTCTTTCCTTTACCATTAATTCCTTTATCTAGGAGCATAGGGCTTCGACGAACTTCCGCCAACGGATCGTATTCTCTGCTAAAGCTCTTATCTTACCAGGGTTTTCCTCCTCTCTTGATGCCTTCTGCTTCAACGCTCCTCCTCCAGGTATGTCTTGGCCTGCCTCTGCGTCTTGAGCCTTGTGGGTTCCAGTCTACCTATATTGCACTTCTCTCGACGTAGCGTATGTCCAATCCACCTCCACTTTCTGTGGCGTACCTTGATGTCTATGGGTGTCTGGTTTGTTCTCCTCCACAACTCTTCATTTGAGATAACCTGCGGCCACCATATCCGCAGGATCTTTGTAAGCTGTAGAGTAGTTTTCCAAGTTTCACAGCCGTAACATACATCAAAATACATAATAACTCTTATTATAACTATATTATTCCATATTATAACTCTTTCTTCATTTCTTTCTTCCTGTTTTTTACCAGTCAATTTTTTATTAATACCGGCTTTGTTAGATACATGATTTTGAATTAACATTTATAATTATTATACTCTTAAATTAAATTGCTGATTGGAAAGAACACGTTTTCAAAGGACCTACTTGAAATAAAACAAAAATTAGCCGTTCCAAAGTTTCTCACAATTTGACAATGTTGCGAATTGAATAAAAATCTAAAACATCAATAATAGTTCCTCTCATTCATAGTCTATTTTCGTATCACAATTTTATATTTTAAATTTTATTTGTTTTATACAGAAAATCCAAGAAAAGCTATTTTTAAAAAAGTATAATTCTAATTCAGTATTTTTTCTTCGAGGGCTAACGGAAAAAAGAAAGAAAATACAATTCAATGATCAAAGAAAACTTTTTTCTTTATGGAATTTGTTTTATGCTGATTATAATTTTAAGAAAATTTTTCTTCTTTTGCCTAGGTTGTCTTTTATACATAACATAAGCAAAATATGTTTTTCATCTGGTAAGAGCAACTGCACACTAATCACCATAACATATCTTTGTATTTTATATTAAGGAAAAATATACGTAAACACACACACACACACAAGTCTTTGAGGGAAATAAGTAAAATTGCTTTTAAAATAATTTCGCTGATGTATACATTATTTTCTTCAGCTGTGCTTAAGGATATTCGAGATTATTATTCTGTCTTATCATGGCACCTTCAACCATATAAAGTTAATGAACAAATAATGTCTTTAATTGTGCATGCTTATATGTGTCAAG
Source organism: Gerris buenoi (assembly GCA_001010745.2). Classification (NCBI taxonomy): domain Eukaryota; kingdom Metazoa; phylum Arthropoda; class Insecta; order Hemiptera; family Gerridae; genus Gerris; species Gerris buenoi. The sequence continues at coordinate 145,188 of KZ651985.1, read as the reverse complement.
TGCGTGCGTATGTGGACACCTATAAGTGGATACAAAGATTAGCTCAAAAATTAGTTGATCTACTATAAATACATATTAAGTTGTAACATTAATTTTGAATTTTCTATGAAGATTCAGATTATGGAGGAGACTGAAAAGAAGGAATCGAACAAACAAATACAAAATTAAATGGTGGTTTACGTATGTAAACCACCATGTGTAATCACGTATTTATTTATTTTCAGTACTTATTACGTACTTTTCTCGCACTTTGTCTGAAACTCACTATACATTACATTATAAAGGGTACAAGCTTTAATAAAAAGTGCGGAGTCAGAAAATCATTGCACCTTTTAAGTAATCAGTCTTTTCTAGTAATTTTCTTTTATAACATCATCACTAAATTATCATATCAATTTTTAAATTTACAACGGACAATGCTACATTATTGCAAGGTAAAAAGGATCTCTGTCATGGCGTTTAAAGTCACACCTATAAACCAAATTGCCAATGCTTACTTAAGTTATATTTTTTTCCGTTTTTTCAATAAAAAAAAGTACTGTACATATATGGAAGGAAACACAGTAAACATATCAGTAAACTGTTTACTATAATCGCTCAATAGTCATAATATATCAAATTAATAATACCCAATCCAAGTCGAAATTTCAAAAAAACAAACGAATAATATAAATTTGAAAAAATTGGACGCGCCTAGAAACTATTCCTTATCAAATAATTCTCAAATGGCGAATGATATTAAGTTATAAAATGGAGGAATTATTTATCTTATAGAAATGTATAAATTGGCGAATTTCAGCTCAATCCCACAAAATATTTTCGAAATTATAGCGATAAGTTCGAAAATGAAATGAAGAAAATAAATCATAGATGTGTGCTAGTAGTGTATGTGTAAAAACCGACCCATTTTGAAAAGTCCTTTGATGTTAATTAGTATATATACTAAATGGAAATTTCAGGATACAGTAAGCTCGAAACATAAATGACTGCAATTTGAATTGTACTACGGAGATCGAGTACAGTTAAAAATAATAATAATATGACTTTGGAAATAATATCTCATTAGATTAAGCTACTTGAAAAATGACCAAGTCAGACTGCCTAGCCTATATAAATAAAACGTAAAAACTCCTCTATGGAAATTATATATCAAGCACGAGGAAACTAACGAGAAAAAAAAACGGACCCAACACTAAGTCTTGATGAAAAATGGAACAGAAGGTAGGAACGAGGGAGTTAGTAATAAAAGTTAAAATGTGATACCAGGCCAAAACCTTTTGCAGAGGTAATAAATTCCATGGAAGTAGGGAAAAACCAGGAGGGCGAGTAGTAGCCGAGTAGGCACAATAAAAAATCACGAGTTGAAAATCCATTTTTAAAAATGTCAAGTATTAGAAAAATTAAGCTCTTTTTCCAGGAAAGGTTTAAAGCAGTTTAGATCCAATTTAACGCTTGGTAAAACTGGGTACCTTTAACACGTTTAGGCAAAGTACATGTTTGCTACTTTTCGAAATCTTTCTATAAACATTATACCTTGGCATTTTTTTTCTTTTCTACTAATTAATTCTGGGGTTTAAGTCAAAATAAAACCTCTGCTAAAAAATAAATTAGCGTGGACCATAGTTTCTTCGTAAATAAAATAAAGTATAATAGCACGGATTTCAAAATGTAGCTAAAATTTGGGGTCTAAGCATTTAAAAAAAAAAAACAACTTAAAAAAAATACGACCTCAATGAGAATTAAATGTGTTGTTGTTGCGATTTGCGATGGAACAATGTTTATTATTGTTATATGCCAATAATAAATGTGACCAAAAGTTTAAATTTATATAGGACCAACTGCAAACTTCTTTTGACACACCATTAAATCTGACAATAAGTTATTGAGATATGGTTGTTCACAGAAATGTTGTTCTTCAGAACCAAACATGTCCTTAGATGCCTGAACCACATTTCTGTCAAAATGTTTAGGATTTTTAAGTAAGCTCAGAATTAAATTGTTTTTATAAATATAGTCTGCCAATTTGTGTGGCACATAGCTTCCTCTCGTCCCATTTCGTATACTTAAATGATTTTACGATTTTACAATTTATTATTTTCAAATTACTTTAATTCCCCCCACCCTCTGTCGTTTTATAAATAGGTCAAAATTGATTTGATTAACATAAATTAAAGTACCAATTTATCGAGATTTAAAGAATGCAGACGGTATAAATTAATCCGGAGCTCCCTACGGGCTGATTTTGACATACCATCCAAATATCATAAAAATCACGAGTAATTTTAAAGAAATAGGGGTAAATAAATGTATGTTTCTACGTATGTGGAAGAGAAGCAAATGGGTGTAGAAGGTTGAAACTTGTATGAGACCAACAATGAGCTAATTATGACCTACCATCCAAATTTTATTATTATCGGAAGAGCAGTTTTAAAGATATTTTGGTTCGCAAAAAATGAGCGACAGACCGACAGACTGACACGGAATCAAAAATTCTCCCTGATGTCTGAAACGGATTTTTGGGAATTTTTGAAATCGGAGACATCATTTTTTCTGTTCCACAGGACAATCACACAGCATCCGTTACCTTCGGTAACTCAGAAGCAAAATGTATTCTTTTTTTAATTTATTTTAATAAATGTGTGCTTTTTTATTTATAAAGCAGTAATCTAAAGTAAAAGAAAAATCCTTTTTCTTGAAATTTACTGCCAATGTCAACAATAAATCCTACAAAAAAAACACAAGTACACGAGTAGTGATACATTTCTAGCACATAACTTCACGCCACAAAAACCATCAAACACACCGACAAAAGCAGATTGGGCATAAGAAGAGTGTAAAACAATTTAAGCCAAGTTCATAGCGGTAAGGTCAACCAAATATCCTACTACTAATCAGGGACTCTCATTCCCATACCGGCCCAACCCTTTAAACCCAAAGGGTCTGTAACTATAAACTGTTTGGCTTAGGGTCCAAGGATGATTACTCCTATACAATACCTAGGGTTCTTCCGCCCTTAAGTAATTGAAATGTGTTTCCATCGTTTGTAGAAAACCTAACATGAAGGTTTCAAGTTAAAGGGTGGGGAGGTACAAGGTATAAGGTTTTTCGGCTAGTCTAAATGAGAAAACCGCTCAGGCAACTAACCAAAACCTATTGGAATTCCTCCCTTTGTGCTGGCTCCCGAACTCAGGGAATTTAAACTTAAAACCAACCCGGTTTTCAAACTCTCGGCTAAACAAAATGCTTATTAAAACCAAGCTCAGTTGCCCAACAAGGCTTTTAAAATAAACAACAGACTTCAAAAAAACCAAAGAACGAATTTGTGAAGTTAAGTACTTAAAAATTTGTTAAATAATGCTGAAAGAAAATGAAATTAAATTACATCCATTAACTTAAATTAAGATTTGATTATCTGTGCATTATAAGCGCTTTATCTCTTTCTGTAAAAGTAAATTTTCTCTATTTCATATTATGAAAGGCATAGTTATCCAAAAACAATTGAATGAATGTCTATAAAGTAACAGTTTTTTCAAAAAAAAAAAAAAAAAAAAAAAAAACCATTTCTCCCAGGATATAAAAAAACCACTAGTTGGCAATTTAATTATACAACCTTACTCATAAGTAGCAATCATATTTGAAGTATGTCCGGAGGCGAGGAAAATATGTCATCCTAATTGAAAGATAACTTGACTTGAACTTAATTTTATTGACTCCTGAATTCTTTGACCCACTATAATATAGGTTTCTAATTTATCACCTGATTCTCTATCTATCTTAGCTAGCATCGATAGTAATAAAAATACTGAAATATTCATGATACTCACTTTTTAAGAATCACTGTAATAAATAATATTTCAAGTAAACAGTGACTAGTGGTCAGAGGCGTTTATAGGAGGATCGTACAGTGTCCTTCACGTATATTTATTAATTCTCTGAACCAATAATAGATTTTTAACAATCAGAAAATGTTTGATATCCTTCTTGGAAAATGCGAAGTGTGATTGACACACACAATGATTGACAATTAACACCAATAAAAATCAAGATGATACTTTGTACTCATCAGAACTCTATCAACTATATATCCTCAATTTAATGGCAAAGAATATAGGTAGGAAAAAAAAACGGGAAGTAGTTTACTCTCTCGAAAATAAAAGTGTAGTGGTAAAAAGAGAAAAAACGTGTGACAGATAGGTTGCCTTTATTTCTGATGGCTCTCCTTTCACTAGCTATGGAGCGGTTTTGCTGGTAAAAAGCAAGGAAAAAGGTTCTGAGATATTTATCAATATCACTTCCACATCGCCTGTTGCACGATATACCAACAGACTTACAAGTACAATACAATACCCTTCTTCTATTTTTTATTTTCTTTTTCTTTACACTCTTTTCTTTTCTTCCTATTAGAGAGGAGAGAAAAAAAACTATAATAATAGAGAAAGAGTAAACAAAACATCAATCGTTCTTAAAAAAAAAAAAAACTTAAAAAAAATAAAGAATGTCTGCTAATTTTTGTTGCAACGAGGACTTCCTCGCATCCAATCACAGGACGAATAGTCAAAAAATTGCAAAATAAACTATAATGAGATTTATTTCAAAATTTGAGCGTAATAAAATAGGTTGAAACGCGAGAGGAAGATATTAGTGCAGAAGGTTGAAGTTAAGAAGGGACCAGTAGGCCAGCTGACATACCATTAAAATAAATGTCATCCATATTGGTCTAGTAGTTTTCAAAATATGGATAGGCGACAGCAAAACTTGTTTACGGAAAATCCGATAAAAATGTTATCTGGAGGAAGCAGCATTGGACGTGGTCAGTACTTGGATGGGTGACCGTTCTGAACTAACTGATTTCTTATCA
>KZ651985.1:114813-130176 GCA_001010745.2 Gerris buenoi | reverse complement strand
ATCGCTGATCAAAGAAATTTCGGGAAGTGAACTTCACAACATTTTTCCTGTTTTTGGGGAAAGAAGTATAACTTGTACACCAAATTTCAACTCTACAACTGGATATTGGTCGATGCGAAGGACATCGTCATAGGGTTACCAAATGCAAAAGGGTTTCTAGGTCGAATCCTTAAAACGAAACATTTCTAGCTAGATTTGACTGAAACGGAGGATCAAACAAACAAATATACAATAAATTTAATTGTTACATAGATTATGGAACTATAAAATACAAATTGTATTTTTAAACTAGGGTGATTCATACCTATTCAGGAATTATATGCTTATTTTGCTGAACGCACTATATTATATTAATACCTTAAAAAAGCAACTATTTGCTGAAACGTCGGCAAACTAAAAATATGTTATTTTTACTTTTGACTGATCCTCGCTTCGATAATTTTATTTTATAAAATACCAAGTCTATTTTTAAGTTATAAAGAGAAAAATTTATTATTTTAAAATACATTATTATGTAGAGAGAAAAAAATTGTTATCCTTAACATTTAGACTAAAAAATATTGCTAAAAGTAATAAAAGGGAAAGAAACAAAAACAAAAAGAAAGAAATGTTGGAGAAGCAATTCTACTAAAGACAATTTATATAGTTGAGGACTGTACGTTATGAATTCTACAATAATAACTTATTTAGTGTTTAGTGAAGGTGTAATTTTAAACTAACAGTTTAAAGTCTCAACAAGAAATATTACGCTAACCAACAATAATAATTCCCCTCGAGGATTGTAAACTGTTGACACCATATAATTACGAGTTAATATTTCCTTCAGATATTACATATAAAACATAATACAAATTCACAAACTACAAAACATTGTCGGAGGCATAAATTTTTAAGGTGGATCACCTCTACTAGGATGAACGACGGCTGATAATAACAGGGCGGCATCGCCTTCGGATAATGGCGACTCGGATTGTCCAGAATTGGGGTTTTTAAAGTCATCAATGGCGTCGTTACATACTGCCTTCGGAAAAAACCGATATCACGATCAGAGTAAATCGGTATCCTCGCTGGATTCTTGTTCCCCTCGCTTTTTAATGAAGTTATTTTTGCCGTGCTTCCACGGTCTCGAAGTATTTTAGCCTGTCTGTGGTATCACTTCCAAATTCAATCATTTTTATCCCTGTGCGATCAAAATGAACAGTTTTCCCTACGTCGCCACATAATTTTTAGAAATTGCCCCTGAAATAAGATTATTATAATTCTAAAGTAAGATGAGTTTTATAGTAAGGAGAGTTGTTAAGAGGGAAAAACTGGATCAGATTTATAAATCAAGAAGAAAACGTAAGTTATGGAGATTGCAAAGAAGAGGGAGTATAGAAAATTGGAAGATAGAATAAACAAAATTTGTTTGCAAGGTTGTAAAAATACACCTTACACTTTGTGATAAAACTCGAATATCGGTCGCTAGTAAAACGAGAAAAATGTTAATGTAATATCTTGTTCCCGAGAAGAAGAAATGATGAGGTCGGAACGAGAAATAAAGGCTGCAAATCATGACGCGGTAACTGGTTTAGCCCGCCAACCATAATGTTTACGAGTAAATATAAATTGGAAAGGTCGTGTAAACACGGAGCTTTATAATGCAGATTCGGGGGCGGGATGTTCACGTGTGCATCTCCCCTATCAAAGTTAATATAGAGGAATAATCGTAAAGTATAATGTACGAGGGGGGAAGGACGCTCCGGTATTAATGCAGGAGCTCCTTTAGGTCGGCACCGAGTAGCGAAGGGATCTTAGCAGCTCGGGGAGCACTCCCGGCATCTTAGGGGCACACCCGGCCAATTGATATTTAGAGTAGGGGTTCCGGAGGTTCTCTCGGCGGCCCTTCCGATCCCGGCCAACACCCCCTGAATTACGGTTATTGGGTAAAGTCGAAGGAGGGGTGGTGAAGGGGAAGTAACCTCCGGACGCGATAAGCGGCCTGCTGGGATGTGATAAGCACGACCTGGCGACACGATAAGCCTCGCAATCGAAACACGGTGAACTCCTAACCGGTGTAAACTTGGTAGTATCGGCTATACACTCCGCTCAACCTCCTGTTCCCGAGCACTTAACACAGGCTCGATATTCTTATATGTTAAGATATTGCTACGAGTGCAGCGTCTCAGAATAGAGAACTCAGTGCACGCACCGACAATAAGCCGTCTTGCAAACATGCTCCTATACTTGAACTAAATAAAACCTTGTACCAACTCTATTTGAAGTTTTCAAATAACCATTAGGCGGAAACACTTCAAACTAGCAATACGGATACAATGTTTAAACATGCCGTTTAATGGCTTAACTACGCAACTGCTTAAAGGGTAAAGGAAGTTAAATGTCTATGGAGACATAATACAACAAACTGTATAATATATAACAAAATTCACTATAAGTACTAACAACGATCATAAGCTTTACAAACCAAGAGCCACAAACTTATAACTTATAAAACTTATAAAAAAGAGGCCTAAATAGAATCACCAACACACTTCGAGAAAACACCGAAGAGGAAAATTAAAAATACAAACAGTGATGCCGATAAATAAAAATAAGTTTAGTTGTTTAAATTGGAAACAAAACGCTTAATTATTATTTTAAATGAAACTCATCTAAAATATAATGGGATAATTAACTATTTTATTAAACTATAAGTGGACTCGATATCGGTAACATGAACGATGCCGCAAAAACCACTGCTTACACTAAGTCCTCCGCTAATAAAAAAGATCAAATGATAAAGATAAATAATGAAAGATGCATCATGTAGTTGAACACTGCAAATAATCGGAAAATATAATACACAACAATTATAGCCTAACTTTAAACCTCACAAACAAAATTTATTAAAATATAATTAGACTGGTCAGGCAAATTTTTGGATATTAGTTAGTATTTTACTACGTTTTTATTAGCTTGCTTTCTTGTTTGTTTGTCCAGNAATAAAGTAATTTTAGCAAATTTTAAAGAGCACAGACGGTTGAAATTAATCTGGGGTTATCTGCGGGCTACTTTCGACAAATAATCTAAATTTGATAAAAACCAGATGAGTGCATTTGAAGGTATAGATGTAAATAAATGTGTATCTTCGTGCGCAAATGGAAGAGAAACAAATAGGTGTAGAAGGTTGAAACTTATATGGGACCAACAAAGTCAAATTATGACCCACAATATAAATTTCATAAAAAGCGGAACAGAAGTTTTTTAGGTATCTTTGTTCGCAAAAATTAAGCGACATATTATAGCGAAACAGACTCGGACCTAAACATGTTCCCTGATGTCTGAAACGGATATCTGTCTTGGAATTTTTTTTAATCGAAGACAAAAAAAATATCGTTTTTCGTAGAACGATTATATAGCTTCTTTCTTTTAACATACGATAGCTTCCGTTACCTTCGGTAAGCTCGAAAGCAATAGAAAAATAATAAATAAATAAAAACCAAATAGCATTGATGTATACAAAAATATATCTTTTTGATTTGTAATGTTATAGCCTGAAGACGCTCTTAGTTAGGGCGAAATATAGCTGTTTGTTTCTCAAGAAAAGGAGGAAGAACCTATTTTTATTTAACCCTTAAAAGACCCAAAGAAAATATATTTCAATAAATAGTTTTCTACATACACAAATAAATAGCATTCTTACAAAATAGTCGATGAGGTGCACGGTTCATGTTTCTAATAATACTATAGAAGGTTGAAACTTATATGGGACGGCAAATGTTGTTAGTTCTGTCTCAGAGGAGATATACACTATTAGCCTTGTCGTAGGTCATGTGGAAAAAGTCACTAGTTTAGGGGAATCGACCAGAGGGTGTGTTAAGGCCGATTAGGGTAACATCGAGAAATGTCTGGAAAACAGGAGGGTCGGTATGGAACTCATGGGGATAAGTGATTTGTGTCTCTCGCAGGAATAGGGTATTATTTTGAGGGATGGCCCATAATGGTTCTCAGTAAAATATCGCTTATTACCGGACTATTATTTACTGTAGAGGGCCACAGAGAAGAATAATTAAGTCACAATCGGATGACTGCGTGCCCACCCGTGTCAGGGCACTGCTTTCCCCATACAAAGTGAGGGCAATAATACCACTAAAATAACAAGTAATATTTTACTTTAATTTCATGCACCCTGCAGCTGTTTACCCAGAATTATTATAAGGAAAATTATTTTATATAGAGTACGTTGTACTTTATTCTATTAATCTGACATTAATTCGAACCGATAACAAGAACAGATGTTTCGAATCCTTCAGTCATATTACGTGGAGTACTAAAGACAAAAAAAAAAAAAAAAAAAATACGTGTGGTGTCGTGGGACACCCGGTAGGAACAAAGTTCCTTACGCTTTTCATTAAATATAAATTATAAAATCACAGCAATAACTACTTATGGTGGAGTTAGAAAAGAGACAAAATTAAAAGAAACTAACTTGTAGAAAAAAGTTAATAATAAATGTATAGTTAAAGCAGATGGTTGTAGAGGTATCACTTCCAAATTCAATCATTTTTATCCCNGAATTTTTTTTAATCGAAGACAAAAAAAATATCGTTTTTCGTAGAACGATTATATAGCTTCTTTCTTTTAACATACGATAGCTTCCGTTACCTTCGGTAAGCTCGAAAGCAATAGAAAAATAATAAATAAATAAAAACCAAATAGCATTGATGTATACAAAAATATATCTTTTTGATTTGTAATGTTATAGCCTGAAGACGCTCTTAGTTAGGGCGAAATATAGCTGTTTGTTTCTCAAGAAAAGGAGGAAGAACCTATTTTTATTTAACTCTTAAAAGACCCAAAGAAAATATATTTCTATAAATAGTTTTCTACATACACTAAAAAATAGCATTCTTACAAAATAGTCGATGAGGTGCACGGTTCATGTTTCTAATAATACTATAAAAAATTTAAATAAAAACACATTATTTAAACATTCAGCATCATCCAAAAAAAACATTGCCTGCCATTCACCCAATTTTATGCACAAAATGTGATCATAAAAATTTTACGCTCAAAAAAATGTTATATTGTTGAATATCGAGAAAACCTTTATTTATATAAATTTTAAATGTAGTAGCATATTATAAAAGAGGTTGAAATAAATAAATAAATGTTTTCGGAATAAGCTAAAATGGCGGAACAAATCAGAAAACGATGGTATTAAAAGTGCAGTTTCTTCGGTTAGAATACATATGAATGACCTTTTAGGGGTCTTAAGAAAGAGATTATAAAACCGTGATATATGTTATTTCAAAGATAGATAGATGTTATTTCAAATTCAAAGCAAGATATATGTTATTATAAATGTAATAAAAGGAATAAATAAGTAGCAAGTCATAAATCTGTATTTAGCCTTGATAAGGTAAACCAGGGTAAACACAAGAAATTAAATGATTCTGTTATTCCACCCCTGAAGTAAAGTTTTAATCTGAACATGCTGTAATACAGCTGAATTCCATCCTCAAACATCGGAGGGGTGAAAATAATGAAAAGGGATAAAGAAATACGGCAGGTAAAGAACAAGAAGGGGAAAAAAGCAATCATATGATTATGAGACAATTTCACTAAGATATTATCCTTCGTCTCGTAGAGTTATTCATTTCTGACATTTTTATAATGTTGCAATATCGCATTACAAAATGAACAAAGTTCGAGGAAAAAAAAAAAAACCGGGAGATGAGTAATGATTGCAGCAAAGTTAAAAATAACAAGTTTTTTCTTCTTGTGAGAACTTCCATTACAGAGGCTTGCTGCTTTTAGCTTGCGGTTACTTTTTTTTAAGCCAAGGGAGTTGAATTTTTCTCGAGTTTTTATCCGAAAGGAGGGAAATAGGAAAGAGGATGCTAAGCTTGGCTAATTGCGGAGGTATCGCGGGGCCAAGTTTAAAAAGTGATAAATCTTAGTTGTTTACTCACCACTAAGGCTCGTAGGCGTTTTATTGGTTCAAATTAAGTGCGCTCGGTTCGAGTGATGAGTCGGACTAGGGAGTTGGCGCTTTGCAATGACTTCTACTCCTACTTAAGCTAAAGATTAATGACTTCTTAGTCCCTTGTGAGTGATTACATGGAAGCTCATCTTCCTCGAGCCCTTCGTATTAAGCAAAATAAGTCTCCCTTCTTACTTTTTTTTTCTTTTTTAAAAAAGATGCACCGAGATATTTACTCCAATACCTAAACTTGAAAAGTAAGAAAATATATCCTATATACTTCCCCTCTCTTTAGACTTATAACAAAACGACTACAAATAAATCAAGTTAAACAGGTTTAGGAGATCACCACGAGCAGTGAATCACCAGAGGGGTTTCACTAAGGAAGCAACCTTGCTTAAGCAACTGTTAATAAGAAAACTTAAGAAAAATGGACTTTCCCCTGAGTGCCAGATTACAAAAAGAATGGAGTAACGAGAGGTTAAAAAGCCATTTGTTACTAAATAATAATATTAACTTAGGAAAACAATTGCTGGAGAGGATAAACCTCAATTCAAAGGGCAAAATGAACCAATTTCTGCACTCGGTATAGTCATAATTAATTGACAACCACCAGCTAAAGTAGTCAAAAACGGTCATTATTAATTATTACCAATTTATTATTCGGACTTATTTAGTTGGCTAGTACATTCTAAACACCACATCTGCTAATGTTGTTTCTTTTATTATTTGTTTAACTTATGACTAGAAAGGTTAATATAAAAAGTAACACCAAAATGATATATAAATTATTAACAAACGCGTTTCGAAAAAAAACTGAACACAGAAGAAAATACATAACATGTGGAAATTTACAATAATAAATTTTTATAAAATTGTGGTGACAAGATTGCTGCGTTACTTTCTATTAACCTTTGTTAGTTATAATTATAAAGATACCTATTACCTAATTCTTAATTTGACTGAATATGCTGTAACGGTATAGATGACAATTGTATAATACATACGTAACAGCATATGTAACATAACTTTGTATATACATCTTAGTTTATTAACTATGATCCATAGTAATAACTATAATTCGACGGATCTATGTTTCATATATTCATATATCTTACTTCTATGATACATTGTTAAACGTACATTTCATCCCATAAATACACATAATTCATAGTTAATTTTATGTCACCGTTTTATAGTTTATTAACTATGCCTGATTTTTTTTTAGTGTGGTACCAAAAAAATCTTAGTCAAAATAACCAATCTTTTGTTTAACTATAATTTATTTTCAATATTTATATTTTACACATTTAATTCAAATTCATTAAAAACTATAACAGAGTATTGTAAACATAAAATTAATAAAAATTCATTTTTTATTAATGCGAGATGTTAGTGTACATACTGTAAGATGCTTCAGTTAAATCAAAGTTGAAGAAGTTTCAAGAAAATCACGTTAAAAGAACAAGAGAAAATATTCCGTGCAATTTATGAATCAAACAATCCAATAAAACTCGTCTTATACCAACAGGCAAAAGGGGGCTTTTGAAAGTGAAGCGTCTTCAACGAGAAATGATATAATGCAAATAAAAGAAGTAAAAAGTTTTTCAACAACGTTTACCCCATCTAAGCCTCAGAGAGGCAAAGAAGTAATGGGTTGAAATAGTATTAGATCTTTACTGTCAGATAATAGAAGAAAGAATCGTTAACACAATATTACATAGGAATTAATAAAATAGAACAGTACATTTTTTAAGCATGCAAAATGAATAATAATAAAAATTTAGTACTTGATAATATTATACGATATTATAATTACCAGGCTCAGTGCACAAGTGAGAATGATATCCGTAAAAAGATTTGGTTTTTTTTCCAGTCTAAAATATTAAGAAATTTTACACTAATAGCAATCTGTACCAAGAGAATTTATGAAATCAAATAGTTATGAAAAAGAAATAAGATAGACAGATAAATATTTATTCCGTGGCCAGGAATTTAAAAAACGACTCCTTATGTTCCAGATAAGGTTTTAGTAGAGTCACAACGAACGAATGATTTTTCATCCCTTGGATCATGTAGTGGAACCACCAGAACAAAGATTTAGAAGACCGCCAATCATGGAATTTAGGAATAACGGGCAGACAAAAATAGTTGGAAAGCAGTTCGTTACTATAATATCTATACAGAACCGAAATCCGATTTGAAATTTGATGGTGCTTCGATTCCAAACGATGGGGTACCTTCTTATCTAATTTACCCCTTTTTACAAGCGCTCAAGGTTTCTTATCACAATTAAGTTAAGTATATCAGTCGTTATATCTGCCCTTATCCAAAGCTCTGCGTTACTTTCTATTAACCCCTCTAGTTATAATTATGATGATACCTATCAATTCTTAATTTGACTAAATATGCTTTAACGGCATAGATGACAAATCTATAATACATACATAACTGCATATGTAACATAACTTTGTATATACGTCTTAGTTTATTAACCATGATCCATAGTAATAACTATAATTCGACATAATAGTTTTACGGATATGCTGCATAAAGCTTGAAAATAATAAAATTATCACATGTCTATTGGAGTATCACACTCATCAAATGTATTTTATCGGTTTCGACCAGATAAGATAGTCCCCAAACAGGAAGTGGGCTGTCCGCGCGGACAGATGGACCTCAGTCCGTCACTGACTGGGGTGATAATCATATAAATTGACATAGACAATAAATATTAAATTATGTTTAATTTTTAAGTTTTTGGTAGTCTTCATACAACGAAAAGTTTAAATATCAATTTAAATCAAATTATAATCATTAGTAATAATGGGAGACTGACAGAGAAAAATAGACTCCAGCGCCGGGACTCGAACCCGGGCCTTCCGCATTTCCGGTGCAGATGCTCTTTATCCAACTAAGATATTTTTAAGGTAAGCGGGATTTATTAAGACTTATATTATGGCTTTTTGGTAAAAACAAAAAACAATTTTTGTAGCAATAGCTCATAATTATTAACGAAATTGAAATATACGTAATAAAAACTCATGAATAAATACCATAAGTTTACAGATAGAGTAAATGAAAAAATTTAAATAAGTAAATAAATATAACTACTTTTTCATGATCATAAGAGTAATTGATTCATACATTGTATTTCTTTTTATACCCTTTATTTTCCTTGACGCCAAGAACCCATCCATGCACGTATTGATATCTTCATCATTCAACATTTTTATTGCACTGAATCATTTTCAGAGGGTTTGTAGCCAAAAACAAACATTGTACAATTTTTTACTGTCGTGCTTTTTTTTACGCTGTATGGTTGGTGTATTGAGGAAGTAAGTGGGAGAAACGGAAGGAAGAGCGTGCTCGGCTCTGCACCGCGCCCCTTTCCAAGTCCGAAGGGAGTCTGGGATACGTCAAAAGTGATTTAGAGTCTCGCCGGGATTCCCATAAGAGAGTGATTAATCATACTGCGTCATGTTTTCTAACATTCCGTCAACATTTAGTATTACTTTAATATTTTCTTGTTGTACAGATACCTTTTCTTGTCTGGTACATTTAACATGTAGGAAAGACAACAGTAAAATTATATACCGGTCATAGAGAATAATATGAAAATAAAATTAAGCCTATACATACATTAAAAAAAAAAATATTTAATGATTTTGTTAAGCGGATGACCTTATTCATAGTCGACATTGATAGATTAAATCATAATAATTATTATACTACTACATTATTTTTACTGAATAAAGAACCGGAAAAAGGTACTTGATCTTTTTTTGTGTATTACACTACCAATTAGGTTCTTCCTGACATATGTTAACATCACTCATCATTGTCTAAAGCACGGTTTACACGCTCAAGCCATTTGCACAAACTGGTTTGCGCAAACCAGTTTGTGCGAATGGCTTGAATGAAATAGACATTCAGTTTGGCAAACTTCATGCCTGTGTTTACACGTAACGATTTACTTGCACAAACTGGCTTGTACATGCCAAGTTTGTGCAAATAGCTTGAGCGTGTGAACGGGCCTTAATGATACATTTTTAANCAAAAGTGAACACAATGTTTCCGTTACCTTCGGTAAGCTCGGAAGCAAAATGAACTGGAAAATAGAGTAAAGTACAAGCGAGTATAAGCACGCCCTCGACTACTTAAATGCTTTCCACGATTTTTTTAAAAGCATTCTACGAATAAAAATGGTGATAATAAAAATTAGTTTTATATACGTATATGTACATTGAACGGGCCTTAATGATAAATTTTTAAAGATTGCTAGCATGCAAAAAAGGGTTTAAATTCTAGAGAAGCTAATACAATTACTTACTTTAAATGGTACTTCAATGTGAAGCAAGCATTTAAAAGTTGTTTTGCACAAACAAGAAGAGAATATTTATAAAATAAGGAGATAAACTATTACATCTTAAAAAGTCTCGAAAGAAAAGAACAAATGCATTAGATATTTTTGAGGAGTGTACGGTACATCAACTTCTCTCTACACTGTTTCTGATGTGTACACCTATTACTTATTTCGGCATTATAAAAAGTTTGCGAAACAAATATCTCATAAAGGAATAACACAAACAGTCTCTCCACGTAAATTGAAAAAAGATTTTTTATTGCCAAAGCAGCTTTCAGCCTTCAAAAGGCCATCATCAGTGCCTATTGCGGACAAAGAAAAAAAGGTTACATAATAAAATGAATTTAGTGAGTGGTGTCTACTTCATGTCGGAGATCGACGTGAGACCCTATCAAATAACTCATATGTCTCAGAATCACTCGAATGAGTTGTCCCCAATCCTATCTCAGTAATTTTAGCTTGCTAATATTTTAGTTAAGTCCAGGAAGAAATAAGAAAGAATGAAGTTGCTAGGCTTTGGCCAAATTAGAAAATACTATTTTGGCTCAAAATATGAAAATACCTAATACTGTAGCAACTAATCAATTTGTACGATGACTTTAAAAAAAGAAGATTGATGGAAAGAAAATCGCAGGGAATTACTTGCGCCCATTACTTTTTAGGGTTTTGTAAATGATAAAACATCACCCTCGGCATAAGGGTTTTGAGAAGTATCTACAAAACCCTAAAAAGATGGTTGATTTGCCTGGGTCTTTTAAAGGGACCACAAGTGGACCAAGTGTGGGACCATGAACACCGAGTGAAAATAGAAAAATCATAATTATTTTGTTTTCTTTTTCCAAGATTCCTGGCTTGCAAATCAGGGTTTAAATCAGGGCTTGCAAATTAGGGTTACAGCATTACTTCCTAAAAATGATTCTTGAATGTGTTAATGAAATTTAAGAAGAAGGAAAAGTCTCTCCACGTAAACTTATGTATTTATTAAACAAAGTAGTTTTCGGGTTTAATTAAGTTTTTGGATCCAAAGTGTCCATGGAAACCTCAACTTCAATGAGGATTAAATACGATACCTATCCCGATACAATTCATTAAATTCTGAGATCGTATCTGGATCGAGTTTCAATGGAAACCATGCGCAGCGCGTGGATGTGAGCGAACCTAAAGTATTTCTGTAGAAACTGTAGTCAAATCTGTCAAAATATGTAATAAAAAGCATGGTTATAAAAGGTTACAGAATTATTTATAACCTTTAACAAAAGTAATCAAGAAAAAGTTGTTTATTTTTATTTTGTATTCAATACTACTTTTGGAAACACCTAACTTGTTAAATCCCAAATTAGGATTCAATGCGTATTTAAACGTCGTGGAAACGTAGTAGAACATAAGATGTTAAAGGGCGGGGTGTGCCATGCAAGAGAAAATGTGTCCTAAAAGAGGAAATTTAACCATAAGACAATTTAAATATTTTGAATATATTTTAAGTAAAACTTTTTTTTTATTTCCAGATAAACCATCAGATCTTAAATATGTCTCGGAGGAAAAGAAGACGAGTATAAGATAATTTTGTCTTAAGATGGCTGCTGGTTTGTTCTACCCTGTTTGCGGTGTAACCCTAGACCAAGGCTCAAGGCTTGTTTGCAGTAGAAAAGTGGGAAACGTTGTCTACTGGGGGTCTCGGTTGGGTCGGGTATCGCCTTACCTGTCACGCCTCGTCCACACAATCTACCCGCCATTACCCAGGCTAATGGCTCGCTCACCCAGCTCAGCACATGGCTTGAATATCCAAACATCGCTACCCTCCCTCAGCCTGAGCCCTCCTGTGAGAAGAACGTATCAGCTTGTAACAACCTACCTATGGTAAAACTCACGGAATAATCGCTTTCATTGTTTTAAAAATAAGACTTCATTCTTAAAAAAAAGAATAGTATACTGCCAATTAGTGTGGCATATAGCTTCCTCGCAACCTATCATGTACTTTATTGTTATATTAACATTAGCATTATTGTTATATTACTTTAATTTTTCTTTTGGGTTTTAGTCCCGATCAACTGCCAGGGTTATTACAGGACGGGGGTTATCCAGCCACTTTACTCATCTACTCGATGAGATCATCAGTGTGAAACATGTCTCAACCCTCAGGGTATATTACTTTATTGTTATATTGTTTATTTTGTAAAAACTATTAATAGTTTTAGCAATATTTGACACTTCAGAGCGGTGTCGCTGTTGGTTTGATTAAAAATTGTATTTGAAACAAAATGTTTGTCTCATTGAATAGATGAAGTTTGATTTTTTTCCCCGACCTAAAATTCCAAATTTAAATTTGAAGTTCACGTTTACACGAGCATTGCGCGTGAACGCTTGGACGGATAATGTCCACTGAACTCGTCTCGAGTATTGGTAAAATGAACACGTCTACCTAATTTCATAAAAAATCAGTAGACATTAACTCATGCTATCGTCACACGTTTCATGATTAGCATGATTGACACACAGAGAGACAGACAGACAGACACGAGACCAAAAATGTTTCCTGATGTCTGAAACGGATTTCTGTCTTGGAATTTTTAAAATCGNCAACTGCCAGGGTTATTACAGGACGGGGGTTATCCAGCCACTTTACTCATCTACTCGATGAGATCATCAGTGTGAAACATGTCTCAGCCCTCAGGGTATATTACTTTATTGTTATATTGTTTATTTTGTAAAAACTATTAATAGTTTTAGCAATATTTGACACTTCAGAGCGGTGTCGCTGTTGGTTTTATTAAAAAATTGTATTTGAAAAAAAAAATGTTTGTCTCATTGAATAGATGAAGTTTGATTTTTTTCCTCCGACCTAAAATTCCAGGTTTAAATTTGAAGTTCACGGTTACTCGAGGATTGCGCGTGAACGGATAATGTTGTCCTACAAACTCGTCTGGAGCATTGGTAAAATGAACATGTCTACCAAAGTTCATAAAAAAAGCGGTCGAAATTTACTCATGTTATCGTCGCACGTTTCATGATTAGCGGACACTCAGAGAGACGGACAGACACACACGAGACCAAAAATATTCCCTGATGTCTCAAACGGATTTTTGTCTTGAATTTTTAAAATCGGAGACATAAGAGTATTTCGTTCTCAAAAGTGAACACAATGTTTCCGTTACCTTCGGTAAGCTCGGAAGCAAAATGAACTGGAAAATAGAGTAAAGTACAAGCGAGTATAAGCACGCCCTCGACTACTTAAATGCTTTCCACGATTTTTTTAAAAGCATTCTACGAATAAAAATGGTGATAATAAAAATTAGTTTTATATAAGTATATGTACATTTTTATATAATAAAATAAAAAATATTAAATATATACCTACCTACATTGTATAATTAAAATAATTATAAGAGTTATTACACTGGTTGTTAAATTTTAACTGTAATATAATCTCATTGTTAGTCGGCAACAAAGTACTCAACATTTTTAATAAGAACATAAACGGTACCATTATGTATGGTATATTAAACTTAAGATTTTAACATTAAACGCGTTCATGAAGGCGAATAATACATTTGGCACATCACACTCACACATGAATATGTTGTATGACAAAATAGTGTGTTAACATGAAGTGCAAAATTGACGTGTAGAATAGTTTGTATAGCAGCTAAGAAATGCTTGAGATTTTAAACAAATAATCACATGAAATGACCAACAATAAATAAATGCAGTTTACAGATGAATACTTTTTCTCTGTGGAACCGGTTGTATTATCCAATGAATAGTTCACAAAGAAACGAATGAATAGCAAATGTATAGACTTAAAACAAAAAAACCAGGGGGTTGCGACGGTGACTCAACCTTGAGTTAGAAGAACTAATTATTTACTTCAAAGCGATGACAGTTTACAGTTGATGATATAAAATAAACGATTTGTTTGGTTGGGTTGCGGAGCGTCGCGAGTTTGTTAAAGAGGGCGGATTATTATTTGCCTTGTGTCTGGCTGGAGGGAAAGTCCAGCTCCCTCGAGATTAGTGAACCTGCTCCCGGGGAGAGATCAATGTCGTTTAAAACTCTGTCAGTGCAAGGGATGGTCGAGTCAATAAGGAGGACATTAATTTGGGGGAAGAGACTGAGCGTAGGCCCTATGATTGATATCCTGACCTTTGAACGGGGGAGTGATTCCGAAGACAAAATATAGTCTTTCATATCCTTTCGAGAGGGGGACGTCTTTTACAAGAAAGAATAAGGAACTCCGGTACCCCAACGCATCCCCTACAAGGACTTTTAGAAATAGGGAAGAAAAGTTTAGTGTATTTCCTTGTCAGTCTGTCAAACCGTGACGTCACAAAGAATCGTATCGTATCCACCCCTCGTATTACTCAGGAGAAAATGGGAATTTATTCACCCCCTGAGCTAACCCCATCTCGAACCCATATTCCCTGAGAGAGCATTAAACCACCGACCTCTAATGGCACTATCTTACCTAATTAGCGACTCCCTTCACAGTAATTTTATCATTAAGCCGCCCCTCCCTATCTCGGCACCAAATGCTTCATTACGTCACAACCAGCGTCGTAAAATCACGGCCCATCCGAATAATTTGGATATTCCATTGTAATCTTCCAAGTTAGAAACGACATAGGCGGCAGCTAATGCCCATAATTAGAACACACTGCTTCTATCATTCTCTATTATGTACAATCATTTTTATTTTTATTTTTTATTTATTTCTTATTTTTGCTTCCGAAGGTAACGGAAGCTATGTGAATGTTCTGAAGAGCGAAAATATTTTAGGTATCCGATTTCAAAAATTCCAAGACAGAAATCCGTTTCAGACATCAGGAATCATTTTTGGTTCCGTGTCTGTCTGTCGGTCTAACGGTCTGTCCATCGGTCTGTCGCTCAATTATTGAACCAACATATCTTAAAATCCACTCATCCGATTTTAATTAAATTTGGATGTTAGGTTATAATGTTAGGTTTAATAGCCTATTTGCTTCTCTTCCACATGCACACAAACATACATTTATTTACACCTATATCTTCAAAA
>KZ651985.1:94521-112790 GCA_001010745.2 Gerris buenoi | reverse complement strand
CCGCCATATCTTAAAAACTACACGTTCAATTTTAATGAAATTTGGGTGGTAGGTCATAATTAGCCCATTGTTGGTCCCATATAAGTTTTAACCTTCTACGCCTAATTGTTTCTATTCCACATGCGCACAAACATACATTTATTTACACCTATAGCTTCAAAAAACTAATGTGATTTAAACGAAACTTTTATAGTTTATAGAAAGTAACCCGAAGATAACCCCAGATTAATTTGAACTGTCTACGTTCTTCAACTTTTGCAAAATTGAAACTTTATTCGTGTAAAATATCAAAACAATTTTGACACATTATAAAAAACGGGGGAAACAATTAAACCAAGTAGACAATAATGGCTTGTAAAAGAATAAAATACAATAAAGTACGAGGATAGGATGCGAGGAAGCTTTGTGCCACACCAATTGGCAGTCTATTTTATTAAGTAACAATTTAATAATACACTTGATAACAATTTACCGTTATGGTTAACAAAACGGGACGCCCTCGTCATCTCTTCAAGGGAACCAAAAATGAAAATACCCAACATATCTATTGCGATTAAGCAAATTATTTCAAAGAAAACTAAATCATGGTAAAGATTTGGAGGAAAAGATGCAGAATACATCTCTGTTTAAAGAAGAATTTAAAAAAAAAAAAAACGTGAAGAGAAATAAAAAAAAAATTACAAAACTTAGTTGAATCCAACAATGTTTCCTCTTAACTCCTTTGTAAAGCAAAATCACATTAATTACAACTATTTTAATGTGCCGGGAATTTAAAATAAATACATAAATTAAAGAAAGATTTCTGCAGATGACCGCAAAATGATGGCCTTTGGGTTCACTTCACATTTTTTCTCCTTTATCAATATACACAATTCTTACGATATAAAATGGCTCTTGTACAATTCTCTTACACATCTCTCTACGGCTTAATATACGTCGAGAGTACAATTCATATGCTGATCCAGATGTAGTTATCGTAATATAATAAGCTGCACAGAGAAACTCAGCACTGATTTGTGCTGCGAAGAAGCAAGAATTTGTTTAAAATAAGTTATATTATAAAAAAAATGTCTCTTAATACAATCAGATGACACGTAAAATGCATTATTGTGTTTTTCTCTGTAGCGTAAACCACTTTATCCAACGAAGTACCTTGCAAACAGCCTATGAAAAGGATTTGAATAACTTCGAAAACAAATATACTTCATATTTCATCTTCCTCGAGAGTCGGAAAAGAAAGGAATAGCAACAGCTGATCAAAAAGAGACATGAGATAAAAAGACAAGAGCCATGAAATTCTCCGCTCCGTCTGGCATATTCGAGGCCTAAAGATTATGCCAAGTTCCTTTGACTCCGCCAAATTCTGTTAACAACGACCTGAATCAGGTTACTTCTCTAAAAGGGGATAAAGAGTAAATTGAATTCTTTTTCTTTTCTCCTTCTCTACTCCATTCTTTTCCATTTTTATCTCCCTTTTCTTTTACTCAGTTTACAGTCGCGAGCCCTTAGAAGACTCTACTTTGAATGGCACGCATTGATCCATTGTTCTTTTAAAGCAATTGGATTTTTTTTTCTTTCTTTCTACATCTCTTTTGTTTCATTTTCTTTCTTTTTCCATACAAAGTTTCTCCTTTTTGATATCCACCCTTTCGTTTTATTCATAAAAAAAAAAGTTGGCTACATTCTATTAATTACAAAAGACCTTTATTTTTTAGAAAGAAACAAAACGATTTCAATAAAAAAAAAACTTTTCGCATTTAAAAAATTCGAATAAATTAAAAGGGCTCTTCAATTCATTTGACATTTCTTTGAATCCTCAATAAAGAGGCATTTAGGTAATTACATCAACAAGTATTCTAACGGAATTGATAAGTATAAATAATTACTTGTTATTAAATAACAAATTAAAATAAAGATACAACAATATACATACATGAATATAAAACTTCTGTAAAACCTCTCCTCTCGAAATTATTGACGATTGCAAAGTTACCAAAATAGTCGAGTCGAAGTAACGAGTTGAACGTACAAATGTTAGAGAACATACAATTATAAATACAATTATAAACGTAGATAGAGGCTGTGATATCATAGTAACAAAAGGAACCATAAATTAAGACCTAGACTAATAAAGATCAAAACACAACCACGGAGGACGGGGCGCCCTCGTCATTTCTTCAAGGAAACCAAAAATGAAAATACCTTAACCATAACTTAAAATACCTTAACTTCTCTATTGTGATTAAGTAATTAATTTAAAAACTAAACCAAGGTAAAGATTTTGAGGAAAATTGGCAGAATATATCTCTTTAACATATGTAATTTAAATAAGAAAAAATACGATTAGCTAATACTTCGATTAAGTAAAAAAAATAGGGAAGGTAGAATTTTGTTTTCCCAATACAAGGTAACATCATGAACGCAGTGCCGTCTGCGCGTGCGTTAGAATATACTAACAAAGCAACGCTAATAATAATAGAATACGATTAATGAATATGTCAATGCTCATACTGTTATAAAAATTACTAATAATAGAATGTTTCTTTAGTATTGGATTTTCTCACCATTGAAGAATAAAGCACAAAAGAAATTGAATGAGGTTTCATAGCCTATATCGAAGAATTGAGAAACGGTAAAAGAGTAAAAAATGGATGGCATATAGACAAAGGGTAAGAAACGATGTCTATATTAGAAAGGGGTTGGAAGCCAGCTGGTAAGATATAGTACAACATGTGTATGTCCAGTTTGAGGGTGAAAAGCCAACAAAATGTTGGCATTTTTCGTAAGACGAAGGGTTTTGGGATACTTGACTCGTTCTCTAGGCAGGGCTCTCGAGGCATGACTCCCCGTAGAACCTTATTGTTTTCTCTCTCGGATATAGTAAGAGTCTCGGGGTAGAAAGGGGGAGGCTATCGGTTATTTGTAACGGGAACGGGAGCCTCTTCCCGCCGTCACTTCCATCTGCCACCCTTCCCGCGGCACATAATTTACTACAAAGAATCTCCTCTGTCGCCCTCAACACGAAAGCGCGTCTCCTTGCAATTACCATTGTCTTCCTAATCCCATTCACCAGCAATAATTTTATCCTCACTGTAAATAAAAACCTCAATGCACCTCTTCGGATAGGATTCGAGAAATTTCCTTTTCACAATCCATCAAACCCTCTATTGTGAAAGGCATTTCACTCCGTAATTTTTTAACCCCCCGGTATAATTTTCCATTCTTGCTCCGAGGCAAAAAGGCGTGACAGCATAGTAAATAATAACAAATATATACACTCAACTACTAGTTTTACTCTTTTGACTAACGCAATAGGAGTCTGAAGGGAGGGAATCCTAACAATACTCCCTTTAGCGTCGGGATGGATAGCAGACCGCGTGCCGAATCGAAAAGATTTACATAAAGGCGTGTCTATTCACAGATTCATCCCCTATTCACTAAAATTGTAACAAGTCAAGAAAAACAAGAAAGTCAACTAAGGGTTTCACAAACTTGTACAATATAAACCTTCTCACGATGATAAATAAATCTAAATATATTTGCTTATTTTATACGGTTGACACTAGGGCCAATTTATTAAAGATCATAAGTTAACTATGTATGAGAAAAGATTATTCAAATTACAATGGCATGAAGATAAGTATCTATTTTTTTCCTTAACTGAAACAAGTAAGCTATTTGAAGCTTAAGTAATATCATTATTAATGATTTATTTAAAAAAAATGAGGATATATTGGAAAAGTTGCTTAAAACAAAGTGCATATATGTATAATATATGTATATATATCGTTCTAAATAGTATAATAGAACGTTTTATTTATTTTTTATTTTTTTAAATGTAAAGTCTGAAATGGATGATATGATTATTATTATTAAATATTATCAAAAGTCAAAATATATGATAAAGAATTCTTAATATTTATTTGCTAAGTGTCTCCTCTAAATACACATAGATTTCATATTTAAGCGAGTTTAAAAATGGCAACAACACATTAGAGATTCGTCATATGTGTTGAGATTGATAGGACTTAAAAAGGGTCATGAAAAGAAGGACAATTTGCCATTTAGGCAGAGCCACTTGCCGAGAGCTGAGGGAATTAATGACCTGACAAGACTTGCTCATCCATCAGCTTGTGACGTATCCCTTTCCCTTCTGGATATAACACTAGTACATGCGCCAAATATAATAAACAAAAGGTAAATCTTGACCTGGGTCCAACATGCTACCTTCATAATGCCTTTTTAAACCCACTTGACAAATCAATTACCAAATGAATATAAATTTTAACTGAAATAAATTAGGGAAAACATCTGTTTTATTAAAATATTTTACATTTCTCTTCAAAATGGATGTAATTTAAAGTTTTCATTTGTTTTTAGAACTTAATACATTTTCCTGTACTACTATTATAACTATGAGACAAATGAATTCATTCAAATACTTTTGGGATAACGCATACGTCATTTAGAAACAGTTAAAAGGCTAGCATTTAAACATCTTGCAGAGTGAAAATAAAATGAAACTTATAATCAAAATTATTTAAGGATAGGTAATATTATAATAATTAGCTATAACCCATAATGTTCAGCAAAAAAAAGGGATTTAGGAACGGCTTAAGAGGAAGATTAAAACGAGAACAGCCACGACATGAAACTCAAAGGTTGAATGGTTCTATCCAAGTTATAATCATAAAGTCATAATATTTTGTGTCTATTCTTCAGTTAAACTTTCTCATTTCTCTCTCTATATTTCCTCTCTTTTATTGTTAAACTTTATTATTCTCTTTTCGGTCTTTAGGGATATGATATGATTACAAAATACTCTGCTAATTATTATGGCACATAGCTTCCTCGCGTCCTTTAATGACCCTACTTTAATGATTGTATGCTTTTATAATTGTCAAATTAATTTGATCCCCCCCCCCCCCAATTTTTTTAAAACTATCAAAATTGTTTTGATTTTTTACATGAATTTAAAAATATAAATTTAGCAATATTTAAAGAGCGCAGAAGATTTAAATTAATGTGCATACTATGTATTTTGCAAGCCTCGTTTACACGATGACACTAAATGTCGCGACATTCAATGCCACGACATTCAATGTCACGGCACTAAATGCACTATAACTAGATGTCAGAAGACGCTAAATTTCAAGACATTAGTGTCATCGTGTGAACGAGGCATTAAAATACAAATTTAGAAAACATATAAGGTGCGCAGACGATTAACACAAATCTGATGCAATCTGCAGGTTACTTTTGACAAACCATCAAAATTTCATAAAGATTAGATGAGTACTTTTGAAGATATACGTGTATATAATGTATATTTGTGCACAAGGTTGAAACTTATATGGGACCAACAATTGATATAAAAAAAAGTCGCTCTTCAGAAAGATCACATAGCTTGCGTTACCTTCTGACTTGGCAAATACACTCCACAAAATCAAATAATAAAATATTATTTTTTCATTTGAGCGTCGCAAGCACATCAATACAAATTTCTATACGACACTGCATTTAATTTTAGCCTCTTTGGAGTGTTTGTTTGCCAAGTCAGAAAATGTTATTAAATTTAAACGTGTAGAGTGATTTGGGAAAGATAATCGAGAGAGGGACAGACAAATATCATGTACTTGCACTGGATAAATTAGACCAAGTAGAACTTACTCGGACAGTGGGAGACTTGGCTAAACCAATGATCACACAACATTTTACGTCAGACTTTGCTTATTTTTTAGAGAGTAGTGTTTTGTTGGGATTTCACTTCTTTTAAATTGTTTTACACTTTAAGATAACTATCCATCAATACTGTCAAATCAAACTCAACATCACTTTTTAGTTTTAAAATTCTCTACTAGGTAGCTCTAGGATGCTTACAGTTCTTTAAATGTTTTGCAATATTTTGAGTAGACGGTTTTTCTATTAGCCTTTTTCTATTAGGGACAAAGAACGGAATTTTTAATTTTTCTTTTAACTAATACAAAATTTCCAATTATTTAGGATTGTTAGAAGTGTCTTAGAATTATGATGAGTGAGTCAGTGAGTGACAAAATAACAGTTACACCGGGAAGACATTAAAGCATCATCCACCATTGGTGCATTAATTTAATTACTAGTCTCTTCTCTCAATAAGGCAGTTGCAGCAGTAAATATTTAATTACCCTTGTTCTAGGGCAAATTAATTAAATAATAGAAACTTGCTTTAAAGAGCATTAAAATGAGGTTTATGCACCAAGGTAGAACCATGGAGGTACAACACAAAAAGTCATAAGACCAAAGTTGTGGGTCTCTATAAAGTTACCGCTGGTGCAACACGACTTATCGCCTCTAAAAAAACTTTAATGTTTAGCCAGTTTTGCGTCGATAAAGTCGGACTGGTGGCTACAGACACACATACATACACGAAAAAAGTTATAGCCGGATTCGGTTTTCGGAATGAATGAAATGAAAAAGTATCTAAAAATTTGATATACTGACAAAACTTTAATAAAAAGACCGTTTTCAGATTATTATTTTTGTTCAACAAGCTATATTGATTAACTTCTCAATTCAAATGCGTCTCAAATCATAATAAATTTGCTGTTAATCAACAATTCAGCTTTTCAGTAGGAAAAGAGAATGAATAAATATAACATCAAAATAGAGATTCCAGCTAAGTACGCAGATATTATAATTTTTCATCAGCAAAATGATCGTGTTGCTTAAGCTTCAGTAGAGGTGGACGATCAAACGAAACATTAGTGACATCATTTTCCAAGCTATTTCACGCTGACAAATAAATAGAACCGTTTGGATGGCTGTAAACTAACCAAAGGGGACGTGGAACCAGACACACGAGGGTGTGTGATCAAAGAGACCGTCTGATTTATTTAAGCACGACCGTCATTAATTCACGTAAAATTCCCCGATTCGATTATAATTGACCATTTTCCCAGGAAAATGTAGAAACCCATTGAGTTTTCTCTACTCCCCCTCCCCTCATGAATAAATCTCAAAACACATTTACTCCCTTCGCTTCGCTCGATCTGTAAACTGGGGGTTGCGTTAACATAACATCCAAGAGAGGGTGGAGCTTTAATACTAATTACCGGTAATTTAATTTCACGCTGGGACAAACAAACCGGGCAACAGAGATATCCTCTAAAGTATCAAGTGGAAATTTCACAAACGTTAACCGTTCAATTAGACCATGGAGGTTTTGTTTAATGTCGCCGGCAATCTGTATTGATTTTTTTTTTTTTTACATAAAAAAAAGAAAAATATATATATTGATCATGTTTTTTTTTAAATATAAACCAATCGTTAAGAGCCTTTTCATTTTTTTCCTAAAAAACCGTATTTTTTTAATTGTAACTGTGGACGAAACTCAGTATTTATTTATCAGCCAGGATCGGTTGTCACTGGGATCAAATTGATGGGAACCATTTTGTAATGGCAGGCGTGCACTTTACCCGCCTCACTTCCAAGGGACCACTTGACTCACTGATCAGATTTGAAACGAGAGCATCCTCTCTCTCTCTTGGCTCCGGAATTATTGAAATCTGATCTGTCCCATTCCTCTCTATCGGGCAGAACCCACTTAACCCAGATGGAAAATCAAAACCGATTTAGTGATTGATATCACAAACCGACTCTCTCTCCGTTTATTTTTTCTCTCCCCAAACCAAAACATAGGAAAAAAAACATAGGATAACAGAGTAATCCTCAAAAGTTTAAAATTGTAAAAAAGAAATGGGGAAAAAAGCTCGATCGAATTTTGTACAGTAAATTTTCTATTGTCCTTGATGTTGCTTTTCTGTTCGCATTAATTTTAGGTCTGCCTTTATCTCGCTGTAATCTCTTCCTAGATCTCAATATTTCACTCAGAATCTCAAGGCTAGGTAGAAAGGCAGACGGGTATGAATAGTATAGGCTGAAACGCCTTAATGATGAAGAGGTATTTATAGATCAAAGAGACCGTCTGATTTATTTAAGCACGACCGTCATTAATTCACGTAAAATTCCCCGATTCGATTATAATTGACCATTTTCCCAGGAAAATGTAGAAACCCATTGAGTTTTCTCTACTCCCCCTCCCCTCATGAATAAATCTCAAAACACATTTACTCCCTTCGCTTCGCTCGATCTGTAAACTGGGGGTTGCGTTAACATAACATCCAAGAGAGGGTGGAGCTTTAATACTAATTACCGGTAATTTAATTTCACGCTGGGACAAACAAACCGGGCAACAGAGATATCCTCTAAAGTATCAAGTGGAAATTTCACAAACGTTAACCGTTCAATTAGACCATGGAGGTTTTGTTTAATGTCGCCGGATAAATTAGACCAAGTAGAACTTACTCGGACAGTGGGAGACTTGGCTAAACCAATGATCACACAACATTTTACGTCAGACTTGGCTTATTTTTTAGAGAGTAGTGTTTTTGTTGGGATTTCACTTCTTTTAAATTGTTTTACACTTTAAGATAACTATCCATCAATACTGTCAAATCAAACTCAACATCACTTTTTAGTTTTAAAATTCTCTACTAGGTAGCTCTAGGATGCTTACAGTTCTTTAAATGTTTTGCAATATTTTGAGTAGACGGTTTTTCTATTAGCCTTTTTCTATTAGGGACAAAGAACGGAATTTTTAATTTTTCTTTTAACTAATACAAAATTTCCAATTATTTAGGATTGTTAGAAGTGTCTTAGAATTATGATGAGTGAGTCAGTGAGTGACAAAATAACAGTTACACCGGGAAGACATTAAAGCATCATCCACCATTGGTGCATTAATTTAATTACTAGTCTCTTCTCTCAATAAGGCAGTTGCAGCAGTAAATATTTAATTACCCTTGTTCTAGGGCAAATTAATTAAATAATAGAAACTTGTTAACAAATTTAGAAAACATATAAGGTGCGCAGACGATTAACACAAATCTGATGCAATCTGCAGGTTACTTTTGACAAACCATCAAAATTTCATAAAGATTAGATGAGTACTTTTGAAGATATACGTGTATATAATGTATATTTGTGCACAAGGTTGAAACTTATATGGGACCAACAATTGATATAAAAAAAAGTCGCTCTTCAGAAAGATCACATAGCTTGCGTTACCTTCTGACTTGGCAAATACACTCCACAAAATCAAATAATAAAATATTATTTTTTCATTTGAGCGTCGCAAGCACATCAATACAAATTTCTATACGACACTGCATTTAATTTTAGCCTCTTTGGAGTGTTTGTTTGCCAAGTCAGAAAATGTTATTAAATTNACATTGTGACCCCCCGGGGAATCGAACCCGGACTCTTGAGATCGAAGACCAGAAATCATAATTACATAATGGGTATGCTTACTCATCTACAATACCCTAAAAAGTACTTGGGGCAAGTACTTCCCTGTGATTTTTTTTTTTATATTTTTAGTTTTACTAAAACCTAATATGTATACTACTTCTAAATTACATACCTAATATGTAATTTTTTTAATTTACGTCAAAATAAATTTTAAAAAAAAGTTACTAATAACCTAACAAGACCATGATAAAAAAAAATACGCAAAAAAGACGAGTAACGGTAGTAACTTACAATTTAATGTGTGTATATATATGTGTGTGTATGTGTGTATATATATACTTTTTTAAACAAAATATAATTTAAAGGGTATGTGAACGGAAAATATAAGAAGAATAAAATTACAGGCAACGAAGAAATCCCGCTCATTCCTACAACAATTCCTCTCTTACTTCTGTCAAGATTTTAATAATTTTCACTCAAAATTAACTTCTATCAAATTTTACATTCTTCGTTTTATAAACTCGCAGACTAAGTTTTACCCTACCAGCATCCCCAGTTTTTCAAGAGGGCACCAACTGTTAAAGATAATTTTTCTCTCTAAAAGAATAAAAAGACCCAGCACTGCTTCGGTTCAAGTTTAGAAAGAATTCAAGACTTAATTATGTCGGAGAAAAATATACCCAAGAGAGCCGACGTTTATAATTTTTTTTAAGAAAAGGTATTTTCTATTAAAAACCTTAAGATTAATTACTTGGACGGCTTAGTTAAAGAAAAAAAAGACCAATAAGATCGAATTTAATAATTATCTTCATCAAACGTGAAAAGAATAATAATTATAGAAATTCATAAATTATCAGTCTGCATAAAAAGAGTCTGGATAATTAGTGTAGCACACAGTTTCCTCATGTAATATTATTGGGCGAATGGTCAATGATAGTAGGAAATTATGTGAAATAAAAGTGTGGTTTTGATTCCTAGTATCACCACAATATTATTCAGGGCAATACAAATGAGAGCCCACACTCTCATTAAATATTGAATAATAATGTGGCGCAGAATTCTTAACCGGAATTCTGTGAACCTGAATCATTAACACATCAGTGACTGATGGGTTCTTGAATCTAGGTTATCCACGGTGTGGTTACTTCGACGTACTTGCACGTCAAAAGAGAACGTTAGAAATGGGTTTAATGCAACCCTTTAACCGTGTGATTGAAATAAAGACTGGACCATCTTTGGAGCTACTTTCGACCAACCATCTAAATATCTTTTAAATTGGACTCATACAATTGTTACCAGATATATAATTAAAGATAATCCATCTTAATTTGTCATAAAAATACTTAATATAATATACATACATAAATACATATTGTGATGGAAAAAATAAATTATTTTGTTTTATACTTTTCAAGGCCCTTGAGTCTTGAGTCAAAAAGGGTTTTAAAAACTTTGCAATTTCAAAATCCAAAACTAATAATTTTTGATGAATTTCAGTGAGAAAATTGTTTCCAATGTAGTTGGTTGAAAGAGTGTTTATCAGAGACGTAAGAACTAAATGTTAAATGTAAGATTGTCAATCCGAATGAAGTTTCCTGATATGTGAAATTCAATGGAAATGTGTGTCTTATGAAGAAGTACAACTGCTGCAAATTTCAGCGCAAATTTTGTCAAAAATATTTTAATTTTGACTTCGAAAAATGGGTTAATATTGTTACAAATGTATGATTTTTCTAGCAGCACAGCTACATGTGAAGAATGATATAATATACATATACCAAGTTTCAACACTCCAGCTTAAAAAATGTGGGAGCTATGCGACAGAGAGACAGACAGATATAAACATAAAAACCAGTCAAATCTTGAAAACATTCTAAACGGGCAATTTCATTGAAATCGCGACTCAGGATTTTTTTTTTTGGTGAAAGCAATACTTTTTCTTTAAATGTAAGTAAAAGTAAAAAATATGTTAATAATAAATAAAGATATGTACTAATTATAAAATAGTTTTACAATGGCTTAAACAAGGTTAAAATAACCAATTAAACAAATTAAAAGTAATTGAGAAAATTTACATCATGACTGAGAAAACAGTGATTTCTTTGTTTATGGATAAAAAAAAAAATCCCATAATGAAAACAATTCCATAATTTTAGCATTTAATAAATTAAAAGATTAAACACTGCAATATTAATAAGGAAGTGGAACAGGGTTAATGATAATATCTACCAGTACAATCTCATCTTTCTTCCCCATTATTCTTTCTCGATGCTTTAAGATAATTTTTTATACCTCTTTTTTATGAAAGATTATTATTTTTCTTTTTGTTTAATTATTTAAAAAAAAGGAAGTTAGAAATTATGGACAAACAATGGACAATGTACATTGTTAGGGATATTCACGGAGATTTTTTCCTGAAAGGATAAGGCGGTTGAAGGGATGAAAAAGGTCCAGATCTGAAACAAAAGCTTTTGAGGGCAGAGTCCTCTGGGGGATTTTTTTTTGTCAGAATGGCAATGTAAACATCCTACCTTCCGTTATTTTAAGGTATTATGTCCATTAAAATCACGATGAGTATGAAAAATACACATTATGATAGCAAAAGTGAAATTATATTCTTGAAAGAAGGATACCGTGATATTTGCTTCATGTTATTTCTACAGAAAAATACCGGATCAACTCAAACTGAATAGTTAATATAACAAATAAAATAAATGTCAGCAAGATAAGAGACACATGCTGGCCTAGAAGTCATTGTATATATTATAAACAAACGGTTGATAACTATCCTTCGTTAAGTCAGTGACTACATATCCCATTGAACATTAAATAAAACTAAAAAAAAAGAAAAGAAAAGGGGAACCTAGTGCGAAAAGAAAGAGAAAAGGTACATCTTTAGATTGTTACTCCCCTATGTTTTTTATTAGAATAAATGACTGACTGAATAATTATTAAGACAAAGTGATGTTTAGTCCAATGTACTTAGTGACAAAGGAATATCACACATTTCTTTTTATAAGGGGAGTAACAATCTTAAGAAGAACATTCCATACACCTTCTTTAGATTGTTACTCCCCTTTGTTTTGTAGAGGTAAATCTATAGCGACCGGGGGCCACTAACCTAAAAACCTAAACTATTAACCTGATAGGGATAGGACCCCGGTCTCTACAGATTAGCCAAGAACTAATAGTTATAAATAATCATTTACCGTATAGATATTATTCGCTAACAAGTCTAAAGTTTACAATGTAGGTAAATATCACCGGCATTTGAAAGGCAATGAAAATTACACACAATAGAGAATGGATCTTGTACAAGAGAGAGAAAGTTGAGTTCTAATTCAAAATTATAGTGTGCGGCCTGAAATAAACTAACAAACAAACAAAACTCTCTTGTCTTTGATAAATGCTACTTTAAAAAATTAGAACTGAAATAATAAGATTTCATTTTTATAATTTGTATATTTGTTACAAAAATATTTTAATTGATGTATCTTTAAAAATAGAATATACACTAACATACATATAAAACTTAATAAATAGAATATTCTTCAGTAGTATTTACCAAACTGTTTTTGCGCAATGACGGTATTGAAAATATTAATATTGAAAGTGCTGCGGCATAGCGAGCTGTAAAAGGGTATCTTCCAACGAAGACTCTATTACTCCATTCTAAGATAATCTCAGACTATTTAGCAACATTAAGAATCTCAGAATTATAATCATATCAGTATCGTTACACCTCATTCTTATTTACTCTTTGCTTTCTTTAATATTATCTTCTCAATGCTTAGCTATGCGTAGTTTCTTAGCAGTTGTTCTTTAATAATTGACTGAAAATTATCCAGTCTCAGGTAACAAGTAAATAAAACAATCTTTAGTCATAAACTAATCGATTTATTTACATACGAGCTTAGGCTCATGACAACGTGCTTAGTTTTATATTTAGAACAAAGTAAAAATGAAGTAAATTCATTTAGGATAAGTAAATATATCTACTTAGAAGAAAGGAAAAGTATTATTTTCAAATGAATTGAACACGCGCAGAGCAGAGGCTAATAACAATTTTTTTCTTGGGTCTTCACAGGGAAGAATGTATGCATTATTAATCTCGAGTCTGATAAAGAGATGTCGTCCACACCAAGCTTAAATGGGAGTTAAACGTTTCGTAAACAACTAAATACGTAAGAAAAAAATAACTTTTTTTTCACCCACCAGTAATCGTGTTCAATGATGCTGAAATTCGTTAGACTTATTTATAAAAAAAAAAATAAATGGGTAAATCTGGTACAAGTAAAAAGATAAGTATAAGTGTTTAAGGGACGAGTAGGGTCTTTAAGTAGGTAATAAAAATCCAGTATTCAAGTAATGGTCGGACAAATCAAGAATGATAGTAAAACGAAGCTTGTTTTTGTTGTCAAACATCAGAGAGACGACGCCCAAATGGGGAGTCGGCAAGGCTTTCAACGTTTTCTTAAGCCACTCAACTCAGCCTCTATAATGCCATTCCTTCCATTAGCTGATTAACCAAATACGATTAAGCAGAAGGGAAGATCCGAGTACACTCGAGCACCAAGGGGATGAAACAAAACTTCACTAAGTATATTTTATGGATCTAGAGGTGGGCGAAGGAAGAAATAACTTCGTAACTTAAAATGGGATAAAAAGCTAAACCTTTTTTCCAAGTAAAGTAAGAACCTAACGGCAATCCTTGGATGAAATCATTAGCGATAATTCTGTTAAAAAATCTCTGATACAAAAGTAAATTCCAAAAGATCTCTATAAATATAAAAAAAAAGTTTAATCCAACAGAAGAAAAAAAACTAATTTCTATAAAGTGAACAAGTTTCGGACAAACATAAAAAACCTTTAATTATTACTCTCGGAGTGAATTATTAATTTCAAGAGGGAATTCCTCGTTATTCAAATTTTCGAAAAAGGTAAGAAGACAACTTCTTGGAAAAGAAGGAAAAAGTTAAGACTCAATTTGCAAGGAAATCTTATAATTACCTTTTTAAAAATGCGATGAATTTTAAAAATTTTCATAGTTTCTAAAAGAAAATTTTCTGAAACGTAAAAAAAATTATGAAATTCCTAAATGCTTTGAAATTAGTTTCTTGAACATTTTCAAATAGACTTGATTCGAAATACGAGTATAAAGTACAAAAAGTATTGCTTTAAATTTTAACAACTTTATGCAGGAAACAAAGTAAATATTAAGTAACTTTAAAAGAAAGTTAAAATTATTAATTAAAAAACGCCTTCATAAAAAACCTATTTATAAAATATGATATTGTATGGTTCCCAATCAAAAATCTAAAAGTAAATTAAAATGTTTTTAAAACAAATACCTTTTTTTCTTTAATTGTTTTTATATCGAACCCAAGTTTGTCAATTATTTTTATTTATAATTTGTAGCAGAATTTGTTTACCTCATAGAAAGAAAAATAATAATTATTTTTGCTGCAAATTATGTAGACCTCAGCTATGAAGAGATACTTTTGATTCACCATTTTGATTTAAAATGGCGGTGATTTTTTAAGTATTTTTATGGTTTCCATATTTAAATAACTGTAAATAATTGTTTGGTGTCGCTTGGGCTTCTTTTTTGTGTCTAAGTATTCAACAATTTTGGCGTGTTTATTATTTAATTCAATCATGTTTCTTTAAAAAAAAAAAAAAAAAAAAACTCAATGATATAATATATTAGCCTTCATCCGTTTTTTTAGTTAAATAAGTAATCGATTGGTAGTTTGTGTAAATCGGATGAAATAATTTGGAAATTTGACTTCCTTGGTGAAGATAACCAAGATTGGTGACAAATAAAAGAACTAGGGAATACAAGTTTTCCCCAACAAATAGGAATACGTCTATATTTTATAATAAATTAACTATTAAATTTTAACAAAATAATTGTTTTATTGATGCACTTAATTCTATATGTATTTATAATATTAGTATGTACAGCGAGCTATTATTATTTATACCAAAAATTAACATTTCTATATACACTGAAACAAAATCAGGTGTAGTTAATTAACCATGAAGCGGTGACATAAAATTATGAATTATGGGTTTTTATCGGATAAAATGTACGTTTAACAATGAATCATAGAAGTGAGATCTATGAAACATAGTTCGGTAAAATTGTAATGTACGTCATACGTATAATGAAAGAATCATGGTTACATAGAAATATATCATTTGAGCGCTAAAATTATGCGGTAAAACGTTAATCATAGCCATCTACGTATGTTTATTATGATATTTTTTTGAGTGGAATATGCATGAAAAGCGTTTGAATGAAAGAAATCATTTCTATCGGTAAATATAAAAAAAGAACATTTTTAACTGTCAGATTTTTGTTAGGAAGCATTTATTATAAATAATATAGAATAAACAGTCGAATAAAAAATACTTAAAAAACAAGATAAGTTTATGAGTTTTTATTTTCATTTTAAAACATTTTTAAAAAAACGTCGGAAATAAAGAGGTAAAAATATTAGCCGATTCTCAAGACTATTATAATCTATAATATCTGGCAATCGTTTCACAAATAATAAATATTTCAAGCATGCCAATTATAAAGTCCGATCCGGAATCACGCCTTGAAGGGGTGTCAATATATCACAGAATCACGGACCGTAAATAACAAGTCGAATGGAAACTCCTAATGCAACCTTTAACGTCTATATTAGAGAGAGGATAAATGATCTGAGAATTGATATTGTTTTAGCCTTGTTCCTTGCTGAGTTATGATCCGTAGAAATTATAGAATTTCTCAACAAGTATCAGTCTTTTTTTACTTTTCCTTGTTAGGGTTTTGTAGATACTTCTCAAAACCCTTATGCCCAAGGTGATGTGTCCGTCTGTCCGTCGCTCTTTGATTCATAGCGCCCGAACCGTTTAAGCTAAAAAGCTGAAATTTGAAACACTACAAAAAATTCCCCCCCCCCAACGACTATAGATCGGCTGGGGCTAAAATTTTGAAATAATTATTTCCAATTCCTTATTGCGGCGCGATGAAAATTCCTGGAGATCATCCTAAATTTTCAAAAATTGCCAATTATAGGCACGAAAATTTAAAATGCGCCCAAAATGTTATTTTTTTAAAATCTTAAGTTGGGTATCAAATGAAAGCTGCTGAAGAGTAGGACACAAATATATACATGCTTTTTTAATTTTGCATTCCTTATTGGTTAAAAAAATCAAAATATACACAAAAAAACATCCCCCCCCCTAACCACTATATAACGGCTGGTCCTAAAATTTCGAAATAATTCATTGTTATATTTTATGGTGGGGCGATGTANGGAGAGTGTTCAATTCACCCCCTTTTTAGGGGACGATGTGATTTTCATGATCCGGGTACTACATCAGTTAGTAGACCAAAAATCAAGTTGATGGCAGTTTGTCCCTTGATAGGGGAATACTTTGATTTGGAGTAATATTTGACTAACTAACCTATTAAGTGACAAACTACCATCAACTTGATTGTGGTCTACTAAGTTCGTACCCTGGATCAGGAAAATTACATTGTACCAAAAAGGGCAAGACATATTAACCGCTCTTTTTTTTTTCTTTTTTTTTCTTTTTTTATAAAAGTAAAATCCACAATTTGAATAAGTTTTAAGCGGCATTTGAACCCAAAAAATCCCGATAAGAGGTAAATATAAGAACTTAAATATTGCTAACGAAGTTCAAGCATCCACTTAAGAGTTTTGGGTTAAGTGTTAAGTAAAAAGTTACAAGAGATCTATATTTAAGTGAAAACAGTCCACTATTATTTTAAAATATATAAGGCAATAAAAGGGCGGGAAAAGCGTTTAAAAAAAGGGATGAGTGGTGGTGGGATGTGTGGAAGGGTAGGTTGATGTTTAAAGTGCTTATAACTCAAGAGGTGAGTTTAGCTAGGAAGGGTTAGATTTAGTAGCACATTAACCCGGGAGGAAGGGCTCTCGCCTCGCGAGAAGGGCATCACCGAAAAACCCTTTGCGAGCTACGAGCCCTCTCTGGGCTTCCCACTAGGTCTAAACCGACTAAAAACTACTCCGGAGGAAAAACCACGCAAAGAAACCCTCATATTTATGTAACTACCCCTTTACCACTCACTCTGACCCCGACACTAAATTTCACCTAAAAAAAAAACAGACCAGATGAAAACCATAGCTTTTTTTTTTTCAAACTGACATTTAAAAAGCTTATAGAAGAAAAAAGTTTTTTTTGAGAGGGGATAGCTTAACATGTCTTCCTTATTTTAGTTGTAGTTGAATTTTAGCCAAGAGAGGTTGTAATAGAATAAGTTATTTTTACGTTTTAAAATAAAAGAAATATAAATAAAATAAAATAAAAATCTTTTGGATTAAAGATAAGAAAAAAAAGTAAATTTGTTAAGTGACCAAAAACATAAAGTGTAACTTACAAAAACTTAAAATTTTGCCCTCAATCTAATATTATGTTAGATATAAATAAGTTGTTTATAGTGGGATTAGGGGTTGAGTATGTCTAAGAAGTTTCAGACGTTAAAAAATAATCTATGTTCTTAAGTGCCTAGGTCTCAAAGGAAAGGGGGAAAAATACTCACTTTTGCTAACCATCTCGGATTGATTCTCAGAGGGATAAGATTCCTATTCTCGTGAATAGGATTGTACATTGTACAGAGCTTGATTCTTCTGTTCCCTAATACTGTTGTCGAAAGAGAAGTGAACAAGAAAAGAAATCTTAAACATCAAAATACACGTGTAACTCTAAATGAAGAAATAAATCTAGAAACAAACATAGATTAATAAAGATATTTTAATCAATTTGTGTAAGCGAGAGACACCTAGGGATGTGCCACGCAAGCGTGACACATAGGAACTGTTCCAACACCAGACATTACGTCACTAAGATGTTGGCTCAGCTTACGCCATGTCCTGCATCGTTTCATCGCGTCCGACTCATCAGGGGCCCGACGATGCCCACCCAACTCTGGACCTATA
>KZ651985.1:75507-86066 GCA_001010745.2 Gerris buenoi | reverse complement strand
CGTATATATTAATAAAACAACCAGAGCGTCACATTTTTCATTGACGTCAAAAAACATATCCTTGGGGAAAAAATTATATATTTCCTATGTTCCTTACTCTTCAGATATCTTATTAGGGTGTGACAACCCTTAAATCAATAAGTCACACTAAAACAAAACTTTGTCATATAAGCAAAGCAGTGAAACTGAAATGAAATTGAATTAATTTATTATTTAACTCAATATATTGTTTACATTTCTGTTTTGATTTCTCGTTCTTGTTTTGCTAAAATCGTGTTTACATGAACTACAAATTAAAGTTTCGCACTATAACAATACTTAATACTTTCTCTCAATAAATAGTACATAAGAGCAAAAAGACCTTTATTTGAAACTGGCACATTATATGCATTAAATTAGAAGTAATGTAAACACCAAAAATTATTCGTGTTTAAAATCTGATAATTATTTATTATTAAAATTAAGGCCCCTAAAATTAGGGTTGAAATTAAGCATAATCTTTAATCGAGATAAAATAAAAGCGTCGATTAATTGCAGTTTATAAATTAAACAGAATCAAATGTGGAAGTAAAATGTTTTTAAAAAATAAGCGTTATTATTTTAATTTTTTTATATACACTCTCAAACGTTTATAAAGGTTTATATTCAAGCTCAGTTAAGCCTAAGTTTATTCAAGCGTAGGGTCACTTCAAGAGGTAGGATGAGTTATAAAATTTGTCACAAACAATAATGCAGGGCTGATGAGAGATAAAAAAAAATCCCGCCAAAAGGGAGGATCAAGCCGCGCCAAAAAGCCGGATAATGGCCTATTTTCAACGGGCAAAAAAGAGATTAGGGGCCTGATGTCGCCATCTGTTTATCTGGCCTACACATTCTGCCCACATCCCCATTAATTAACACTCGACCGCAAAAAAGGGCCCTATCAGAGAAATAAAAAAAAATATAATTCTTGCTAAACATATTTTTATTTTCTTTTTTTTTTTTGCAAACAGCCTATTGGAGGTGAAATTAAAATAAAAATTTAAGTTTTTTCCACCCATATTATTTTTTACCATAATTTCTTTTTTTTATATAAAAAAAGGAGCTTATTTTTAATTACCAACTCGCAACAGATGATGAAATAAAAAAAAAGTAAATCAAAATAAATCATTTTTATTTATTTATAAATAAATATAGTGTATATGAAGAGATATTTTGCATTTTTTTTTTTTTTTTTTGGAATTTATGCACAGTGGATATTTACTAACCATAATCTGCACATACGTTGCACATCTGTTTGGCAACTATGTTGGAGCAATCTACGGTGCATACGTTAATGAATTTATGAATTTAGAACCCATTATTGTCAATTTTATAAGGTTAAAATCAATCATTTTAACTTCCTGGCACAATATTTAAAGAACGTGTCATTTTGCATATAGCTTATGTTGAAACTTCAGCACGCCTATCGTCAAAATATTGTACTATAAATAAAAACCAATCGACTTCAAATCCTAACTTCCCGGCACAATATATTTAACAGCATCATATTTTTCACTCCGTTTTTTTGCGTAGTGGAAATTTCTTCTGTACGTTAAAATGTCGATGAGTGGATTCCAGGCCCAAAATCATTGTTTTTGGGGGCCTTAATCTACACAACGACATTAAGACATATCCATATTAAAAATAAGCATACTAAGCAAAATATACTACTAAGCAGTTGTTGCTGTGATTTTTAGTTGCTTTATTATCATTTTAATTAAAAACTCGATCAAAACAGGAACAAACCTTTTAATAAGAAGACTATAAGCAACGTTATTTTTATTAAATCGGTAATGCCCTTAAACACACGACATTACGTCTTAATATAATAGTAAAGATAAATATGTAGTTATCAAGAAATAGAACAATGTCTAATACGTAGCTACGAATATACACGACTGAGTTCATGTCCACTTGAAATAAAAGCTTAATTGCGGCTATGTTGTTAGCTTATCTTTAACACACAGCACTGAAATACTTGACA
Organism: Gerris buenoi; assembly: GCA_001010745.2. Classification (NCBI taxonomy): domain Eukaryota; kingdom Metazoa; phylum Arthropoda; class Insecta; order Hemiptera; family Gerridae; genus Gerris; species Gerris buenoi. The sequence continues at coordinate 84,061 of KZ651985.1, read as the reverse complement.
TTTTACATTCATCGATAAGCATGTCCTGAGGGCGTTTTTTTACTCTGAATTTTAAAGTTACAAAGTAAATTATTTAGTTTTCTTATCTGCCATATGATTTTTTATAATATAAAAATAACAAAACATGATTTTTTTTTAACACCCTCATATACACTATAAAAAATAAAGTTCAAAATATATCCGAAAAACGATAAAATTGATTAGACATTTCAAAAATTGCACACAAAAAAAAACCCCGAGGTATAATCTAAAACAAGATTACACAGTGGAGTTTGCTGAGTATAGAGGTGAGGTAAAAAAAAAGGAGGAAAGATGAGCGGTTTTACTTTCTTCGTGATGTTGTTTCGCAAAGGTACTTTCAATCTGCATTACAAGGATAAACATACCTAAGGGAAAGATGTTCTTCCAGGTGTAAATAAATAGTTTATTTATGTCGAGATAGGATGAAAAGAAAAAGTAGAGGGAGGTAAGGCAAGTCTAAAAAGACTAATATTGCGTAGTTGGACCAGGTAGATAAGACAGTCGAGGTGTATTAGAACACCCCAATCCATACTATTACACCCGCCACGCCCCTGATTTATGGTAATCTCACAGCGAGTAACATTATTTCTACTTTTATGTTTTCTTTTCTTTTTATATTACCCCCTCGGTTGTTTCTATATTCCCCTTATTTCTAAAGTGAATCTCGGGTGGATTAGAGGCCAAACGTTTATAGGTTCTATCAGTGGAACAACTCGAGCAGGAGGGTAGGAAAAAACCTTATTTTCCCTTACTATACAAATTCTCTATCAACTCACCTTCTTAAGGTTGAGGGGTTAAGGAAAAATTATATCTTCGGTATCTTCTTTAATAAAGTTGGTGGTTATATACACATCCATTTCGGTTAGGGAAGAACATGATATAAAAAATTCTAAAACCAGTAAAGTTTAAGGTGGGGTTCCAAGGGGATCACAAGAAGGCTACTTCATTAGAATCTCTCAATCCAATAACATACCATACCACAAAATATGACAATAAGTTATGATCTAAAGTGAGACTAAATAGCACCATAAATATATTACGTGAAGTTGTAGATTTTATTGAAAACCATGCCTGATTGAAAAAGTCCAATAAAAAAGAAAGCAGAAAGGCAGGTCTAATAGGAATCGCCCCAGGATCCATCCGGTTTATGGAAATGTTCTAACTATCAAGCTTTTTTAAAGAAACCGAAAGGATCTTCATCTGGCTTTCTGAATTCTTAAAAAATAAATGTCCTATTAAACAGCTGGGAAATACTTGAGTCGAGCTAATGCTAGACACATCTTCAGAACAAATAGTACTGGTAGAATAGCGGTAATTAATATCACTGGAGTGCTCGAATAGTGTTAAAAATGACCACTATAGCGCTGGAATAATGGTAAAAATTACAAGTTTAGAATTATTATACCATTCTAGATACCTGAATAAGTTAATTTTTTTTTAAAGAAAGCTATTATTCATATCCTTCTCCCCAAACCCTTTCATTTGATGCCTATATCATGGGCGTGCTAAACAAATAATTAGTCCACCATCTTGGGTTGTCCACTATATTGGATTTAGAATGACGTCACTTAGCTAACCATGCATTGTCATCCAAACTAAACGTGTATGCAATACTTCAATTCAATCGGTTGTTGATAACTGCTTCTAAATTCAGTAGCAAGATTTGACTCGAATATTCATACATACAAACATTGCAAGTTGAGTATAAAAGCTTGTAAAATAGGCAACTGTATTCCAATAAATTCTGTTTCCAGATTTATTTAAATTTTACTTTTTCAATTAAAAATAGCATGTACAATAATATTCAATATAAGTTAACAGTTAGAATCATCATAAATTTAGTTGAAAATTTTCAATAACATTTTTAAAAATGTCAGCAAATTGTTCAACCTGACGTCCCTGCAACCAGACAACAAGTTTCGTTTAAGTTTCTTCGGCCTCGCATGAAACCGTGAGAAAAATAAACAAGAAGTCCGAGTGCCCTCATAGATTGTTCCATTAACCCTGGCTGTCACTCTCAGGTCCTCTGCTTTATTTACCAAGGCATCCGAGATAGAACCTCTCACGACAAACTTTGAAATAAGTGGCTTCAGGAGTGCATATCAAATTTAGAACTGATGCTCAAATAGGGAATCGCCTGTCTAATTTACTAGTTAGTTGTAGTTATTTGTTGCCATGTGTAGCTTAAGCAAGAAGATACTTTTTATTGATATTTTCAAAAGGATTTCATGTTAAAACCACTCTATAAATCTTTTAGAATAACCAACTTCTGTACTTTTCAAGAGCTTTATATCAATTTCTTTTACCCGTTTTAAGGCTTGAATTTAAAAAAAAAAACTTCTTGGTTTTTGAACTAACAACACAGTACTACAACTGTAGTACAAATTACATTTAAAAATTAAGAATAATAACGGAATTGCTTTAGACATTGTCTACAGTACAGAATGGATAGGAGAAACACGTGACAGCTTCTTATACAGTATCGTAGGCAGACTTAAAAACTGTTAATTAGTTAATTGAGTGTAAAAAAAGTTCGTGTTATTATAATTACAATATTAATAATTATTATTAATCTAATTATAATTAATATTTAAATAACACCAGAACGTGAGTAAGGCCTGTTTCACACGGGACACTTGTGTCCCGGCCACCGAATCCCGAGCCACAGCCGATACATAGGAGTAAATAGGAGCGTTAAGACGGAGACACAGTGTCTTGGGCCACGGGACACTGTGCCTCATCGGTGGCTCTCCCCGCGAGCCGCTCGTACACTCCCTGTGTCTCTGTCGTAAGAGACAAAGTGGATCTAGAGTGGCCCTGATTACTGTGGCCGATGTCTCGAGACACAGTGGTCGGGAGACCGAGTGTCTCGTGTGAAACAGGCCTAAATTTATAAAAATCTATAGTTATAAAAAAAAGTAAGANAGACACAGTGGTCGGGAGACCGAGTGTCTCGTGTGAAACAGGCCTAAATTTATAAAAATCTATAGTTATAAAAAAAGTAAGAAATATTTTTATTTATTTTTCATTATTTTTTTTATTTTCATGTTTCAAAGTAAATCTCCTTTGATAGTCTAAAGGTACTTCTTATACAGAGTGCTTACAGAATAACTCTTCTTAATTTTCAGAAATGATAAAGGGCACTTAAATAATCATATTTCATTAATAAACTAGTACCCGAAAATATTTCGGTGTCAAGATAAACAAGAAATATTAAAAAAAAAACAATCTCAATTACAACAGGAAGGAGTAGTTACATAATAAATTGAAGTAGTTAAGGAACATTTTATTATAAATAATGCTGCACAAAGCTTTTTTAAAATAATTCAAATTTACGACCACCATTTTTAAAAAACAAGTTGTATCTATGTGTAATCGACTGCCTTCTTCGAAATAGGTGCGGACATTCACGAATATCAACAAACGCAGAGTAATTCTTTAGCTAGATAGATTAGATATATACTGCAGATATATACACTGCCAAGTTTCATGTTTTATCTCTTTTGATTATAAAGTTATTGGAACCGTACAGAGTGACAGACAGACAAAGGAACGAAACTACGGTTTTTTTGGTTTTACCCACGAAACCATAAAAAAGACAGAATATGGGCGCATTTAGTTAACTAAATAAGTATTAAGTTAATATATTTAAACTTAACAATTGATATTTGTTCAAGATATTATAGATTCAGACCACTAGAGTTGTGTTTGTTACATCACGGCACATTTTATAACATACAAGATCCTATCAATGTTGTATTATTAATGCTAGCCATTTACATGACACAGGAATTGGTTTCGTTGACCGGGCAGCTCTTTTGTTATATGTTTTCTTCGTCGAAAGCCTCGAGGGTATACAACTGTTGTGCTTTATGAAAAGCGTATTCCACCCTAGCATCTATGAGGACAATTGAGACACGCCAAGTTCTTTATTGTTGAAATTAAGTCGGTATAGAACCCTTCCGTTTCCTTAGGCTATATCAGGATGACGATGTGTTGTATAAGGTTCAGCGAGTGACATGATATATTAACTCACATTCTAAACTAACTAACATTAATATAACCTTATAATAATAATAATTATTATATCAAATTAGTTATACTCTTAATAAACATCTAGAAGTAATAAATTGTTAAGTTTATCGACCAAAACAATCAGAGAATTTAATTATAATTTTATTACTTACATTCAATGACGTATTAACTGATTTACTAATTTATTATTATTGAATTTTCATTCAACTCCAATTAAACAGAAGTAATTTATTAAGTTGTTTAATTAGTTAATTGATAATTAAAATTACAATTACATCAAAGAGGTAGTCAAATGCAAAATGATAATAATAATATATCACATAAATTCTTATCAATATAATATTATTTAAACTTAATTGTGTATTTTTGTAACTAAAAAATATTAAATTTTGATGAAAAAACAGGCAAATATAATAGTCCAGGAGATAGCGTGTAAAAAAGTGTCTGCGACAAACATCAAGCAAGAATTTTGTGTGCAAGTTAATCTTTTGGTGCCTTTTAAGGATATGTTAAGTTCGATACGGCTAAATTCGTCTGAGGGACATAGATGGGAAATAGGTATTTAAAAAAATAAATGGGTGGAGTGCGGCCATGTCCCGTCATATATTATAGTGGACAATGTAATTTTCAAGATCAGGAGTACAAAATTAGTTATTAAATTAGTAGATTTTAGTATGTTACTTGAAAAGTGACCACTTCGATTTGGAACAATATTTGAATAACTAACTTCTGAAGCGACAAACTACCGTCAACTTGAATTTCCGTCTTCTAACTAATTTTATATACTCTGGATCATGAAAATCACATTGTCAACCATAAAGAGCGGGACATGGCTGCTCTCCACCGGTTTCTTTTTTCAAATGCCTATTGCTGAGCTATGTCCCGCAGATGAACTTCAGATGAACGCAGATGAAGTCGACCACGTATTCATAAAAAGGCACAAAAAGATTTACTTGTAAACAAAATTATAGCTTGAGACATTTTTTTGCACACTAAAGGCCCGGTTTACTCTTTGATTAGTGCGAGTACAAGTGTTTAGTAAATTTTGTAAGTGTTTAGTGCTTAGAGTTTAGTAGTAGTGTTTAGTGTTTAGTGCAAGTGATTAGGATTTCGTTTTATTTTGAGGAAAATGTTATATTTTATTGAACTTTTTTTTATTAATTTTTTTTGTGGGAGGGGTAGTGTTTTGGGTACTTATTTACTTGGGTACATACCAATAAGTATGTACTCAAGTAAATAAGGTGCCATAGGGAAAGAGTTTACCTAGGGACATACCATTTATATATTGGAAATAAAATAAAATAAATTAATAGACAAACTTAATCGGGATGTTGAAAAGCACTGGGGCTTTTTTATGGGGTTAAGAAGGGGGAAGAAAATAAAAGAAAAAAGGATGAACCCAAGTAAATAAGGCGTAATAGAGGTAGAAGTTTAGTTGGGTACATGCCTAGGGCAAGTATTTTTATTGACAAAAATGACAATGACAAGTCAAAGAAATCATTTTTAATGACAATTCATTCTTGAATAAAATCAAATCTGGGAATTTAGAAAAAAAGTGCTATTTCAAAGAGAAAGACATGGATAAATTTAGAGTTGAGGCATTAATATGAAACAAGACATATTACTGACTGAAAGGATAACGAAGTGGGAGATGTTTTAATGGTTCCAGCGTAAGTAAAATTATACGGACTTTTTTTATATATNTAATATCACTCGATTATTAATATTATAAAGCAAGAAAATATGCTGTATAATGTATAATATCACTCGATTATTAATATTAAAAATCAAGAAAATATGCTCTAATATTACTCCATTATTAATATTATAAAGCAAGAAAATATGCTGTATAATGTATAATATTACTCGATTATTAATATTATAAAGTAAGAAAATATGCTGTCTAGGTAATATTACTCAATTATTTATATTAGAAAGCATGAAAATATTATTGTTTAGTTTTATTACAATTGATAGCCTCTATTTAAATAAGTTATCATATCTATTTAAAGACCAACAAATCAAAACAAACATTTATTTTAACTGGAATAAATGTGGTTGCCTTAGCTCGGCAATAACAAATCATTACGAGGTGCGTTGTCGGGATATTTCTCGATTATATAAAGGATATGTCCAGATGATAACCATTAAATTTCTATATAGATCCTCAATATATTCCTCGAACTATCCAGAAATCCTTTAATTCCAATCTCACCGACTATCCTAAATGTATATCACCCCTCTTACCATAATCCTGTAGACTTTGATGTCGCCTAAAGCTGAAATTATCTATGGACAACCTAAAGAAATTTCATAATGTTGTGCCATTAATAGTCAATCTCGCCTAATTACCATACTGACCGGAGTCAACGTCACCGGTGTGNACGGCAGAACCGATCCGCACAAAATTCGGCACGGTCATAATGACCAACCACAGGAAGGTATGAATCTGAAATGGTCCAAATTGGTACTTTGGGGTACGGGGTACAGGGTACAAAAGTGTTCTCTAAAATAGTGTATGCTCTTCAAGATGCATGTCATTGGAAAGCTCTTTAAGAGTACAGTTATCGTTGTTATGTTAACTTTTGTCGTATTTTCATTTATGAGGGGTCATTCTATTGGCGAAATAGAAAAAAAATGAAAAAAAAATAAAAATAAAAATAAATATGATTAAAATGCACGCTCAGCTCAATATTGCAAGCATTGCACACCTAGTGTTATTTAATACACATTTTCCCCTATGTTTTATATTAGGATTTAAAAAAAAAAAAATGTTATGCAGTATCCTCGTGCTGCGTAATTGCCAACTACTCCATACGTTTTTCCCAAATTTTTAAATAAATTGGAATCAAGCATGCGATTCGGCAGAGTACCAACACATGGAAAAATGTATATTTCCAAAAATGTCGGTTGAACGGTTATTTAGTTGATATGCAAAAGAATGTCGGAGTTATAGCTGACATTCTGCTGTGACATTGTCCGAATGCATATCTGAGCAAGGGCTCGTCGCAACATAGCGATTATTCCAACCACAATCTGATGAAACAACTCATTCAAACCTCCTGTCTGGAATATTTCGAAAATATTTCATGGATTGACATAACTCTTTAAAGCAAATAACAGGTTGGTTGTACTGAGATATTTGAATAGTTCAAATATCGGTGGAGGTATGCGTTTTGAATTGTACAAACTAGGAACGCGATATGGAAGTAGTACATATTTACTTCTCGAGATGAGTATAGGATATTGAGATACCTGGAAATAAGAACCATATTAACGATACCAGTGTAGCTAGGTGAACTTACCAACTAAACAAACAATTTTTTCTTCAAAGAAATTTTTTTAGTAAACCAACAGCGACACCCCTATGATTTAATAATGATCGTTAAAACTAATAAAGCTTATAGGCCTTATAAGCTTATAAAAACCTGCATGTTTAAAATAGAGAAAACAACGTTTTTACTGACATCTTACGTTCTAACGTAACGATTGCAATAAAACTTCATAATACACATCGTCTAAAGTGCAATTGAAACAGGCATGTAAAATTTCAACTTGATACAGGCGGAAGTTTTTGTGAAGTGAAGTGATACATTTATAATAATAGTTTAAAAGCTACGGCAGATGGTTAAGATTCTTGTAGGACTATAGTTATATACAAAGGTTTATCTAGCTTTGTACCAAACTAAGTAACCCCACTCTACACACTACTCTCTTCCACTTATCTTAAACTAGGAAATTCATCATGATTAATAAATTCTTAATATAAATATTCAGTACACATTATTGCAATACGCTCGCTCCAATGATAGAGCCACACAATGCCTATAGTTAATGAGAGATGAATCTGTCCACCTCACTAATTATCTATATATATAAAACTAAGAGTGACAGTGACCGACTCATCAAAAATTCTCCTACTTCCCATTGACATAGAGATTTGAAATATGGTACATAGATAGAGTGTACCATAAATAGAAAAGTGCGGCCATTTTGATTTTGATGTGTCCGCCATATTGAATTATAGCCGCCATCTTGGATTTTTTCATCAGTAATTCACCTACTTCCCATTGACCTAGAGATTTGAAATTTGGTACATAGGTAGAGTGTACCATAAATAGAAAAGTGCGGGTGTTTTGATTTCGATATTATATAGCCACCATATTGAATTATAGCCGCCACCTTGGATTTACAAAACACATGTATATTTTTATGTGCCGTATATCGTTTTAAAGGCTTTGATTAATACTTTAATTTTGTGGTGTTTTTTTATTTTTAAAAAATTTTGTACGGGTACATTTGTACCGATTAGTACTTTTGGTTCAGGTTAAGAAGGTGAAATAATTTTTTTTAATTTTATTTTTAAATTTATTAGAATTCATTAGCCTAAATAATGGGCTTATACATGGTTTGTTTTTTAAATATATTTTTGGTACCTATTGGTACACGGGTACAAATGTGCTTTTTAACACAACACCTACTTTCATGTATATCGTTG
>KZ651985.1:54597-67093 GCA_001010745.2 Gerris buenoi | reverse complement strand
TGAGGGGGGGCAATTTTGGGTGTATTTTGATTTATTTGACCAATAAGGAAAGCGAAATTTAAAAATTTATTCATATATTTGTAATCTGCTATTCAGCAGCTTTCATTTGATACCTCACTCGAAAATTAAAAAAAATCTAAATTTTTGACTTTACCGCATTTTTTCGAATTGCGCATGCGCATATTAAATTTTTAACTTTTCTGTATATGTCCTGTGTTTGGGCCCGGAAGTTACGCCAGTGTTTCAAATTTCAGCATTTTAGCTTAAACGGTTCGGACGCTATGAACCAAAGAGCGACGGACAGACAGACACATCACCCTCGGCATAAGGGTTTTGAGAAGTATCTACAAAACCCTAAAAATGAGGTCTTCCCTGAGGATATGCTCATACATACAAAAACCAAGACTCTCTTTAATGGCTCTTATACAAAATACCGCTTACGTCATTTCTATAAATATTATAGCAGTTTATAAATAATACATCTATTAGACAAAAAGTCATTGTATTAAAAATATAAAATATCAGTTTTTTACATTGAAGATAAGAATCATTTAGGCGGATAAAGGAAAAGCGTCCTTTTTCCTTAAATGTCAAAGTAACGATTAGATAAAGAAAAATAATATTATTGTAGCTACGTGTCTAAACAAGATTTGAAACAAAATAGAAAAAACTATTTCTTGTTTACAGATACAGAAAATGATTTAGGAATAAAAAAAATACAAAAAAACATTTATACCGAAAGAAAAACGAGAATGGAAAAGTAGTAAAGTGCAGTTGACGATTACAAATTCTTTAAATAACAGAGAGCAATCAATATAAATGAGAAAGAAAGCCAAATAAATTGGATGGCAAACGATATTTTAACTATTCAATACAAACTATAATTATTTTTATAAAATTATACACACCAGGAATTAGCCTTCTTTGTGGGGGATTCATTCACTAGTGATGGCCACTAAAAATGTATGTTTTAAATATTAGCTTTAATACATCTGTGAGTTTTCTTCAGTAAAAGTTGGATCCAAAAAAATCGAATTAGAAAAAAATAATTCAGTACCAGAAGCTTCGATAAAAGTTTTAATAAAATATTGTCATTTTAAAAGCAATGTCATTCTGTATAGGTTTTAATGAATAATTATGATAAATTGGGTAAAAAGATAGATAAAAAAGTTTTTGTTTTTTTCATAGTTGACTCACAAATAAAATGAGTTAAATAATAATTGTTTATAGGTGTCATTTCTTGAACAAGCCGAGAGAAAATACTAGAACCATTATCATCGATGGTACTTTTAGGTCTAATTAGTATTAATTACATTGATAAGTGGACGAAAATGGGTTCTCTATGCATTAGGTCGACTAGGAAACACTGTGGGATGGCTGAAACAACATATTCAGCCATTACAGGCGAGAGATATAAAGAAGTAGTGTTGATTCTAGGTAATGTTAGTTCTAAGTAACGTTTGTGGGCAAATTTCATTACCAATTTTGTATTTACGACGCTAACGAGTAATTTTAGTCATTAATTAGGCTGGATATTTTGACATGTGTCCTTCGGCAGGGTCCGTTGCGGTCCCTTGTTTCGACCATGTTCCTCGCTCAAGCTATTGTCCCCTCCGCTAATTACAAGCGACGATGGAACACAAAACATTCCATAAATTAAAGTCTACCATGCAAACCCCCACTCCCCCCCCCCTCCGAGTTCCAAGTTTAATCTTTTAACCTCAATATACGAGTTGTCCTGGGGAACAATCATTCGTTTCGTCCGGAGCTTGGGCGGCCGCACCCCCAAATGAAAATCGTTTTTTGAATGATGATAGCGGAATGGTGAAACAGTGTTATAACATTGATTAGAAACAGAATAAAATTCGAGTAATGGTTTTATGTTTGACTGCTCAAATCCAATCAGTCATCAGACATGGAACCAAATTAAACAAAAAACATTAACCTAATGAACATTGTTATGTAGGGCATATACAAAACAAACAAAATCAATACCAACACAAGTTTTACAAAATAGAGTTCGAAAAAATTAATTCTTTTTGACATTATGACATGAATTGCTACATGTATGAAATATTGTTACATGTCACATATTGTTGCATATTACATATTGTTACATGGTACATATTGTTACATGTTACATATTGTTACATGCTACATATTGTTACATGTTACATATTGTTACATGGTACATATTGTTACATGTTACATATTGTTACATGTTACATATTGTTACATGTTACATGTTAAAGCAGATTGATGTGTACGGCTCTCGGGTAGAACACATACTGCTTTATATCGACATTTTTATCTAACTTTAATCATAAGATAGATAATAAATTGCCCCGGTGAACTTTAATCAATACACACCACACTCTTTCCCTAATTAATTATTAATAATTTTACAGCAAAGGTAAAGTATAGTAACTAAGTAGCATAGGAATATAATAATAAGTATCATAAAAACAAAAACTTGGTGGATTGCATTTAGCTTCCTGTTAAATACTATACTGAAAGTCTCAAAGATGTGCTACGGGCGCCATATTGAAAAATGGTGGCTCATTTTCGGATTTTGCCTTTATTATTAATCTTTTTTCAATATTGCATATAGAAAAAAACTAGTTACAAATAACAAATATAGAGGACTATAAATTAAACAACTTTTCTTATTTATAACTTTTTCTCTAAACTTAACAGGGTTTAAGTTATAAACGATTTAGTCTTATTATTTTACGCAGTTCTGGAAACGGGCTAACTTAAGATTTGTAGTGTCACTGAATTAGAATTTTTAACTTTCTACCTTAATTGGTCAACAACAATTAAGTTTTAATGGAGCAAAAACATTGGTCTTAAATAGGTAGTAGTAAATAGTTTGAGGTGCCATAATTATGGCTAGAGAGGTTTAGAAAACGTGGTAATTCAAAAAGCTATCCAAAACACAAATGTAGAATGTTTTAATGAAAGTTCAAACCTTTATCACTTTTCCCTTGTAAAACCTAAAACAAACATCTTTTTAAATAACGGAAATTAGTTTTAAGGTGTATAACTAAATGATAGTTATAGTAAAATAAGGAAAATATTGTTTAGCTTTACGCAGTTAAAAAATAATGTTATATCTGATCTAAGCCTTCACATCCCTTTCCACTTTCCTTTGGTTCCTTAATCCTTCTATAGCCCTATTCTATCTCCCATGTACTGTTACTTTATTTCATAAAAGCTTGCAAAAAGCCTTCACTTAACCATGCTAATACACACTCTAAACATGATATAAAATCTGGAAACGCGTTTTTTTATACATAATTAATATAAAAGCCACGTAGCTACTGGAAGCTGGAAGAATCTTCAAGGGTGTATGCATCGTGATGTTAACTGGAAGCAACAAGATGTATCCTGTAGCGGAAGCGAAACGACGGACTTCAACCTCTTAGTAACGTGGATTTCACTGGAAACCGAATTTATTTATTACGAGTCAACCGTGGAGGCCTATAAGCACTAAGATCATCAACCACGAGTGTGCAAAACCATTTTAGCAGTTGTTTTTAAATTGTAATCCTTTTTGCCTAAAACATAGTCTCAAGATAGTATTAAAAACCAAATAAAATAATTGTAGATTTTATTAGTAATGTGAAGGATTGGTGGGGTGACAGCAAATTATAAACATCCCTGAAAAGGGAGAAGATGGCAAAGTTTCTTGAACTGGCAGCCACCATGTGAGGGACGAGCGAGTACTTTCCAGGAATTCCAAACTCGGAGATAACTTCTTCTCACCTGACTGATGCTTGTCTAATTACTGGCAGTTACCACGACAGTAAGGAAAAGGGGCTGGCAGTTAAGCAACGCCAGTTAACTGAATTCCCTTCTTCTTACTGCTCTACACGCTAAGATAACTACAGTTATTTTCAAGTTTGAATCAGTCCCCCGAGGCACCGTCACCTCCTTCTAGCCAACTTATCACAAAGTTAAATCCAATTTCAGGGCAACCCGTATCGCTAACTTCCCACTCTCCCTTTTATCCAGTGGAAATATTATATAGCTCCAAGTTTTATACGGCGGGAGGCAACTCGGTAAGAGTTAAGACAGTAAGCGAGTTAATGCTTTAATATTTTCATCGGAGACGGGGGGAAAGGTTGAAATCACACCTGTGAAGCTAACTTATATGTTGTAGCCAAGAAGAAAATGTTATTGTAAAGAAAGCAAGTCGAGGAAATTTTGTTTCCCTCAAAATTATCTTGTCTCGAAAAGTTAAGGATAAAAGGTGCTAGGATTTAGACTTAAAAGGTAGAAATTACTTCTAGACTTCTTAACACTAAACAAAAGTGAGTTATTTTATAAAATGTCACACCTAATTAGTCACAGCGTGAAATAAAATTAACGAAAGTAACCTCGGTTAAAAATAATTCTATATTTTAACCTAAATATTATTCATAAATAGGCATAAAAGTAATTACTACGCTTTTGATATTAATAAATGAATATTTTTATAACTCATCAATAAATTCAAGCTTAAAAGTAATTAAGCTTCCCCATCTATAGAAAAAAAGGGGAGTGCAATCTAAAGAAGGTGTACGGAATGTTCTTCTTTAGACTGTTACTCCTCTTATAAAAACTCAAGTGTGATATTCCTAATCCCAAAATAGGTACATTGGACTAAACATCTCTTTTTCTTAATATTTAGTTAGTCAAACTCATTTATATTCTAAAATTACATAGGGGAGTAACAATCTAAAAAAGTATCAGTTTTCCGAATGAGGTTACTTCTTTGAAACTGTGAACGCCGACAATTAGGTCTTATAATTAAATTAATAATAATTTTAATGCGGACAATATAAAAACGAAATCTATTTTAATTATCGGGGAGAGTTACAGTTTTGAATTAATTGTATTTTTAGTAAATTCAAGGTATCAGCTATAACAATAATATTTATGGATTTGGGAAAAGATAACATGAAATTTTGCCGGGAGTTGTATGATTTCTTTGATAATTCAAAAAAGACAAAAACTTGGCAAAAATTATGTTTAGTAGTAGAACTAACATCTTTCAGATTTCCACTGTGTGTTGTATTTTGTTATACGAGTTTGCAAAAAAGCATAGACATAGATTTTATGTTCAAATTTCCTGTTTTCATCATCTGGATTAATTAAGTAATTATGTAATCTAATTATGTTTTAGAAAACACAATGTAGAGGAATCCGAACCGATAATTAAGGGTGATAATTATTTCATAACTCGGATTAATTTCAAGGTATAAGAGATTTTAAATAATTGAGAAGGCACTTAGAAAGCGATATTCTAAAAGTTCGTACTAAAATTAAAACGATTTTACTAAGGCGACAAACTAATCTGGAGAGTTTATGCTAAGCATGATTAAAATGCTTTATCCAGGTAAGTACACGGGTGATGCAGGTGGCTAAACCACCCTCTTCCTGTGGTAAGGTAATTTCAAGTATCTGGGTACGTATAAGGAAAGCGCTTATACGCTCACGTTAAACCTCCTCTTACTTGACAAGTTAATAGAGGTTAACCTCGTGGATAAGTGTGCGCATGTGTGACCGTGTCTGAATTTCGCTGTATTTGTCTCATGGGCCTTATTATGAGAGCCCATCAATATTGCAGCGACTCCTCCAGGAGTCTTGTCTCTAGCGGCCCCCTCGCCCCCCTGGCGCCCTTCAATTATTCAACGGGCCGCTCACCTCGACCGCTTTTATCCCTAGGTCTTCTCGCACCCTCCGCATCCCCCGTTCTAAAGCTACAGTTACCCCGCTCTATAACAAACCATCTTTTTTTTCTATTTTCCCGTTGTTTAGCCGTAAATTTACTATGAGGGAAAAATTAAAACCGACGAGTTATCGCCAAGAATGTGAGGAATTATTAATTTTTCAATTTTTGAAGCCGAAGTTGGTAAAAATGACATGTAATATTCTCTACATCGACGGAGTCGATTCTAAAATTACTTTCTTCTCCTAAACAAAACGACAAAATAAGTTGAACTGAAAAGGAATGTAGGTGTAGGGAAATGAACTTTACGACCCTGATACTGTGATATAAGCGCTATATATCTAAATATTAATGAAAATCAAGAGTGCCGTCAAGATGAGAATTTAAAAGTATAAAACTCGATAAACCATGAACAGACCATAAACAATAAAATATTCTAGAAATGTTCAATCAACCAACATATTATACATATTAAAGTGTCCACACTTATTATACGCTTATTAAAGATAATAGCGCAGCACCCTAATCAAACATAAATAATACATACAAATAATTAATTTAAAGGTAGTCTTCGTCTTCAGTGCTAAAGTCAATCTTACACCAGAACTTTTTGCGACAAGTAATAATCATAATAAAAAAATCAGTCCTACAATAAATACGTGTTTAATATTATATTTTAATATTTCTATTATCATTAAGTATTAGATCTAATAAAACTAAATTAATTTTAAGTTAGCCTAAGTTTGAATATTTACATTATCATAAGCTAAGATCGGACAAAAAACTAACTTAAACCTAAATTAGCCTTCCTCCAGTAAATCTTTTAGCTTATCTCTGTTTAATTATATCTTTCAATATACGATTAGACTTTAGATCTCATTTTACAATGACAATGTCTTTGTTTATTAAGACATTAAAAAAAATAGTTGAAAATTAGATAACAAAATACTATATTAAAAAAATATAATTAAATAAAAAATAAGAATTTTCAAAAAACTTAATCTTCAATTTATAATTAAACAAAAATTAATAATCCTGATAATATTTAAAGATTGCTGATTAAACAATTTCCACAAATAAGTGGTATAATTAGTTATTTTTATCTTCGATGTAATTTGAAAGCATATATATATATATATAATATAGAAAAAGAGAAAGAGAGAATAATTGTATGAAAATTGAAATGTTAATTCGTGTTTCTAATCTTTATTGTGAGTTTAAAGTTGATTTACACGGACAGGACGTCTATTATAGAGATGATGAGGGAGAGAGAATTACAAGAGGAAGCTGATAAATTTTAACAAGGGCTTGTAGGCAAAAGGGACTAAGAGGGAGGGAGACTTGATATTTGTGTATTATTTGAAGCTTTAGGGCTTTTAGAGGCGAGGGAGAAGGGAACGGCAGAAGGGGGAAGTTCCAGACCCTTCTGACTAGGGTTGAGGGAAATCCCGCTAGAGCTTTGTTTAGCAGCACCGAACAGAGAGTTTTCCAACCCCAAGTAGTTCCTTCACCCTCCGATAGATGCCAGGGCGAGCACAAAACAACCAACATTAAATAACAAAAACACAACAACCAAACATAACTCGATGTTATTATACTTATTTTTTATGGTACATATTTATTTATTATCAATAGAATTTACTTGTATTTCATTAAAAATACCATAAAATACCCTTTCAATCCATTTTTCCTCCTTTTCGAAAAATGTTATCACAGAATACATGTAAACCAGTTGTAAGATAGCCAGGTTAAAATAAAATATCCAATCAGAAAAAAAGATCGGGTTTAAGACATTCGGAAACATTTGTTATAGCCTATGTTAGACATGGGGTAACGATCTATCCTCACTCAAATTTAATTGAAGTCGAACCGTACTCAATTGATGCTCAGAACCACAGAAATTGATTGTCAATGTCACACTCAATTGATTTTTTTTTCTAGGCTTAATCGTCACAAAACGATGAGAAAAAGGAACATAAAAAGTATTAGGCAAAATCAAATCTCTATGAACGAACAAAGGTACAAATATGTACGAAATGGTGTGTCCCACGATAAACTATTGGAGATAAAATATTTTTTATTTGTGGTTTTTCGAAGATGTTATTCACTTGTGCTTGTTCTTGAACCACAAAAAATGATATTATTATCGTGACTTTTTGTGCAGGAAGTTTATTTTACTGATATTATTAACGGTATCAAAAAAAAAAAAATAAATAAATAAATAAAAATATGATTCAAAATAGCAAAAAAGAAAACGAATTTTTAGTTTATTGCTTGAAAATAAGTAAGTAATATTTTCCTATATTTTATCCACGCTATTGTCTGTATTTTATTAATATTAAAAGTCAGTGTAAACTATTTAATTGTTTAGTTTGTAAAATAAACAAATATTTATTTTGTAAAATAAATTAAAATGCAATATTTACTCGTTTTTGGCANACCACCACACAAGATGACCACAGAGGGTCGAAATCTGGCTTTCTAAATTTAACGCCTTCCTTTAATCCTTTTCAAGTAGCTCTACTGCTCACCTGTACAAGATTTACTAATTTTTCCATCCACAGGCTAATTGTGATAAGTTAAAATTTAATATATTGTCTTATTTACTTCCCATTTTAGGCATCCCTAAGATGCCTAAAATTAATTTAATGCGTCTTTATTACTTCAAGTCTGATGTATGCGAGTTTCTCCGCTCGTTAACAATTTTGAGATATCATGTTACCGGATAACTTCCAACTAAATTCTTGGATTAGCTATTAAAACCATCTGAATTAATGGAATAACATTATCTCCACGTAAATTAGCCATTCGTACAATACAACGGGTAATCTCGAGTGGATAGCAAGACGGATTATTCATACCATATAATATAAAGTAATATCTTGAGTAAGATAGTTATCTAGATTTTCCATTTTGTATTTAAGACTTTGTTTAAGTTTTAACAAATTGGATTATTTAAATTTAATTGTGTATATACATCTATACCTTCATTTTATCTCCAAAATAAAGCTTGATTGTAGTTCTTTTTTTTTCTTAATTTATTTTTGGTCCAAACAATATTTACTTAGGGAAAGTAGAAACGTCAATTTTCCTATATTTTATCCACGCTATTGTCTGTATTTTATTAATATTAAAAGTCAGTGTAAACTATTTAATTGTTTAGTTTGTAAAATAAACAAATATTTATTTTGTAAAATAAATTAAAATGCAATATTTACTCGTTTTTGGCACTACCGTCAACATTAGCAGTAATTTTTATTGGTGTATGATCAAGCAGGATTTTCATGAAGAATAAATATCACGAACATCTGCAAATAAACAAGCATTTGCTCTTTCGTAATCTATCTTGGGGCACATTTCATATAGAAATATAGGTAGATAGAATGATCTGTCCGTCAGAAAAAGAGAAATGTTTAGACAATTACTTTTTAGTATACAGAATATTAAATATGTTTCACTTATTTAATAATAATAATTATTATTATGATAAAAAAGAATATGTAAATTTAAAACGAATGATAAAGTGCACTCTCAATAAGCAAAGATCATGAATGGGAGTGACTCCTATATATCGTGAAATGTAATGTAACATAAATGTTGCTATACACACACACACACAGATATAGAGGTATATGTATATAAACACACAAACATACATGTATGACTATGGTAGAGTATGAGTTTGATACATAATAAAATACACACACTCCTGTAGATAACTGTATTTTTATTCTTAAAAGTTAAGGATACAAAATACTAAAACCAGGTGACCGTAACTAATGCAGAAGGGCCCTCACAGCGACAGCACAAACCTTTGACTCTTGAAAAAAGGTTATCTCAAATTTCTCACCCTTAAATTTTTCCGCTAAGAAAATTCTCCATGCAGAAAATTTTAAGGATATGATTGTTTTTTACGTCATTGGATTTTGATTATTTCATCTTTCCCTATGAGCTCTGCATGACGATATTTTTAGGACAAATTGACTGGTTGTTATTTTCCTCGTAAGTCAGTTACTGGAAAACTGCACAAGGTGACTATTATGATTTATCACTGGTAGGATTAAACCAAGACACCTCCGAAGATTGAATCACCACTGGAAATTACTTCGTTGTACAAAGGCTGGCTTTCAACTAGTGGAGATCTTCAGTGAGGGTAAGACGATTAGCAAAGTAACTACATAGTGCTAAGCTGGAGGATGCGGCATTCAACTATTCATTAGTAATGTTTAGGGTAGTGGCGAAAAAAGTAGAAACGTCAAACATACAGAGAAAGTTTAAGAGGTTTAAATCGGACTTTCTTTTAATTTCTACACTTTTCACCACCACACAAGATCACCACCACACAAGATGACCACCACACAAGATGACAACAGAGGGTCGAAATCTGGCTTTCTAAATTTAACGCCTTCCTTTAATCCTTTTCAAGTAGCTCTACTGCTCACCTGTACAAGATTTACTAATTTTTCCATCCACAGGCTAATTGTGATAAGTTAAAATTTAATATATTGTCTTATTTACTTTCCATTTTAGGCATCCCTAAGATGCCTAAAATTAATTTAATGCGTCTTTATTACTTCAAGTCTGATGTATGCGAGTTTCTCCGCTCGTTAACAATTTTGAGATATCATGTTACCGGATAACTTCCAACTAAATTCTTGGATTAGCTATTAAAACCATCTGAATTAATGGAATAACATTATCTCCACGTAAATTAGCCATTCGTACAATACAACGGGTAATCTCGAGTGGATATCAAGACGGATTATTCATACCATATAATATAAAGTAATATCTTGAGTAAGATAGTTATCTAGATTTTCCATTTTGTATTTAAGACTTTGTTTAAGTTTTAACAAATTGGATTATTTAAATTTAATTGTGTATATACATCTATACCTTCATTTTATCTCCAAAATAAAGCTTGATTGTAGTTCTTTTTTTTTCTTAATTTATTTTTGGTCCAAACAATATTTACTTAGGGAAATTGGTGGAAAGTCTCTTAGGGCTTTTTTTTAAGTAAGAAGGCCAAGCTTTCTCTTGGAATGATTTTGAATATTTATAAGAAGAAACGGCCCTGGAAAAAGAAAAAAAAAAAAAGATATTTTCGGGGCCCTTCTTATTTTTTTTCATCTTAGTCCATTGACCAGAGTAGAAAACATGAAAGTATACCTAAGAGAGGGCCCTCTTCTCCTTCTTTTTTAAAAGGGCACGGTTAACTTTATCTTCCCTTTCATCTTTTCACCCAGAATCAATCAATGAAAGAAAAAAAAAATTTTTTTGGGAGACTACGTAAGGAAAGGGAAAAAANCAGCTAACAATAAATTGAGGCGAATCAAGGACGAGGGTTCCCGTGCCATGATGCTCTGTTTTAAATAGCTCATTAATTACCTTGTAAAGGTATGATGTGGGAAGTGGCTGGAACTCACCACCACGGGGTTAGTAATGGGCCCAATGTGGCCTTGATTGAGAGTTTCGAACAAGTGGTTTGTCCTCCCCGTCTAACCATTACTACTACTACTACTGGGGTGTCACTTCATTAGCGGTAAAAAACCTCACAATTGGTATTCGCATTCAGGTAGTAGCACTTCACATAGGCAGTTATCCTTTATACGGCAATTAAGCAAGGTGAAAACCGAACGCAGGGCCCCTCGCTGGAGTGCAGGGCCTCCTAGCGATAGAAATGAAGTATCTATAAGGTACACCTGAGTGTGTGTATTCCGGTCGTCCTCTCAGTTGCGACTGTTCAGATAGCCTCTATATTTTCACACTCAGATTGACTGTTCAGTCCGAACTGAGAGGCCATCCTGATCGTGTGAGCCAGGCTATAGCGTTAAAAAGAATTTTAACCGAAAGCTGTATTCATCAGCACCTTACGCTTAGTGTCAGGTGAAATTATTGCTAATCGTACAAAGCTGGTAAGAGATGTGAACATGCGAGCTAAAGCAGGATACCCAGGACCTCTAGGACTATCAGTTTAGACTGAACATCGTACCTGAACGACGGCTCAGAGTTGACCGCGTGAGCTTGGGTATACTCCGCCGACTGTGAAGTCGCAAAACACATGCTCAGACAGACAACAGTCTACCGGATTGTGAGTATCCGGCATAAAGATTATGAATATGTTTTTTAATAGTTTAATCAAATATTTACCTTTTAGACGGTAGGCCATTTTAATTCGAGGGCTAGAACATCCGAGAAGAAGCAGGGCCCCACCTGAAACACAAAATAAAATATATTTATATTTTTCATTTAAATTTAGAGTATTACAGCAATCAATTAAAAATCAAATATGGGTAACATAAAGGAAGCTTTATAAATACCTATATTTTAATTACACAGGGAAATAAAAGCCACAATTTCTATACAGAAAAAAATATACATATATATCTATTTTTTCAATCATCTAAAAGACAACCATTTAATTTAAAAATCAAAATCCTACTCTCGTTGATAACCACCTTAAAGTAGAAAGTATAAATTTAATATATTAACAAATATACATATATAGTCAAATAATATAAAAATATTTACTTATATCAATCTATAAAAAAAACTTTTTCCGTTTCTCAAAAGAATCATAAAAGGTATTACAATTATTAATTCAAGTTAGAGTAAGACTAGTGTTTATTCTTAATGACACTTTTCCATTACAATAATTTTAAAATAATTTTAGCACCTTTTCCGATTAAAGCAAGAGAGGAATATTTCTTTTTTCACTCAACGTCCACCTTACCTTCATTTTTATATTAAAAAAAATCTATTGTTAAGATTTTTTTTTTT
>KZ651985.1:34161-44227 GCA_001010745.2 Gerris buenoi | reverse complement strand
AAGATGTTGGCTCGGCAAAACGCCATGTCCTGCATCGTTTCGTCGCTACCGACTCATCAGGGGCCCGACGATGCCCACCCAACTCTGGACCTATAATCGGCTCAAGAAGATAAGATATAGGAATTATCAGAGACGAGCGTGCTCTCACACCGCCATTCTTGCTTGGCTGGCAAAACACATCTGCAATGTAATACCGTGATTTTGCTCACTGCAATATGGTTTACAATTTGTGTTACTGAGAGACACCTAGGGATGTGCCACGCAAGTGTTGTGTTTTAGCTTTTATTTGAAAGGCGAAGAAGTAGAAGAAGAGTATAATTTTTAGTTAATCATAGGTGAAAGGAAAAATAGGAAAAAAGGAAGAGGAAGAAGGAGTAGTATTAGAGAGAGAGGAAGAAAAAACTTTGAAGCTATATTGAGAACTTAAAATAAGCATGAAGATAGATGGAAGTTGATAAAAATGTAAGTAAATGGTATGAAGCAGAAGTAGATGTCAGTATAGACGAAAATAAAAGAGGAAGGAAAAGTAAATCTAGTTTTTTATAAAAATTGCAATGGTAGATCAAGTAGTTTATATCCCTTTGGACTATAATGATCTTGCACTGTGCTATTGATCGAGAAGCAAAAGAAGATTACTAGAACTTTAATTACGCTGTGATAAAGGTTTGATTAGATATCAATTCCCATTGATTTGTTTAAATTTCTAACAGTTTTCCAGTTATTCATGATCATTAGTGTAAAACATATTTGATAGAAGTAAAAGTAGAGAATATAAGTTAGAAGTAGTGGGAGACCGAACTAAAAGTAAAGAATAGAAGTTAGAAGTAGAGGGAAACTGAAATAAAAGTAAAGAATAGGAGTTAGAAGTAGTGGGGAACGAAAGTCAAAGTAGAGAATAGAAGATAGAGGTAGTGGGAAACCGAAGTAATAGTAAATAATATAAATGGTAAGTAGTACGAAACTGAAGTAAAAGTAAAGAATAGAAGTAGAGGGAAACGAAAGAAAAAGAAGAGAATAGAAGTTAGAAGTAGTGGGAAACGAAAGTAAAAGTAAGATTACATATTTTTCTGGAAATCGAAGTGCCAGAAATTGGACGTATAGATTTTCTTAATAAATAGATTCTCGACTGTATGTTCTCCAATGTGTGATAACGATTTGTACCTTAGAAGTCAATCCAGTACTATTTTACTACCTCCGAAACCGGGCAATTGATTCAATTACAATTTTTGTGTGAAGACGTGTTTGGTTATTGAACTACAACTCATTTAAAATAATTAAATACACCTCTTGGTAATTAAGTACTCTTGGTATTCTAGTACTAAAAACTTCTTTGACGAGATCGGTACGGACCAGAATTTTTTAAGACTACTGTCAGAAAATATAATTTTGGACTCATTAGGTATCCTTAACCACCATATATATTCTTAATTGTTATGTTTATGTTATTAGTTTTTAGTATTATGATTTAATGAATTTCTTGATAGATCATTATATCATAGACAAACTTATTTTTATAGTGCCACTCTGTATGTATTAGTAAATTACCATTACCTTAGATTTGACTTTAATGATTAATAATTTAGCTTATTATTAATTTAAAATGTGTATGTGTGTGAAAGCAAACCTTAATATAAGGCCAGCCTCACTTGTTTATATTTTGTGAATAAAGTGTTTATACATATGGATATCAAGATACGTATTAAATATTTAAAATATATAAATGATTTTTCATAACTATTTTTTTTAATAATCTGCGCATGTTCTATAATGTTACAGATCCCCATTAAATTTCTTTTAGTTTAGTTTTAATTATCGGAAGAGTGATGAGGAAGGTAAGTAGATATAAGAGAGAAAGGTAACTTCTTAACATAAATATATTATACAATTTTTTCTGGGTAAAAAGGAGCTTTGTGGAGCATGGCACTCCTAATGAATACGAGGGCGGTTTACGGAATAAGAGGTACAAGGTTTCTCGTCTTTAGAAGCTATCAGGCCCTAATTTTGAGACATTCTTAAGACTTTTACCTCCTTTAAGTGAATTCAGCCGTTGCGTGGGACCTCCCCTAAACTCTAGAGCCCGTTTCAAACCCTTGGTTTAATCACCCTAACCTCCCGAAAAAAACCTCCTTTTTCTTCGTCCCTCTAAGCTTTCTTTTTCTTACAAAATTTTAATTACTTTCCGAAACGAAGAAAAAAAAAGAAAAGTTAAATATAAACAGAAAAATATAAAATGAAAACCATCAAATAAAAATAAAGTCCGACCCCTCTTTTTCCTCCAACATTTTTACAAGTAAAAAAAAAAAGGTGTATGGAAATTTTTGCAAGAGGAAAAATGTAAGCATAAGATTTTCTCTCTCTTCTCTCCCTTGGTTGATTCTGAATAAGAGTGTTTAAACAACTTACCCTTAACGACCATACTTTTGTATTATTATTTTCAATAGGATTCAATGTTTTTGTTTGGTGGAAATAAATACTCTGACGATAAATGTACAAACATTTTAAAAATATCTAATGTAATATATAAATAAATAAAAAAATATCGAACATAGAAAATGATAATATAAAAAGGCGTAAAAAGGATACAACCTCGAGTTTGAAAATAAAAAGATAAATAAAAAGTTTTTTTTCTATGCTACGCATTCTAAGTAATCAAATACCCACAGTACTCAGATTCTAAAAAAAATCAACGTAAAAGGATAATTCCAAAAAGGGGCATTTATAATATTTACTTCCTAACGCATTGAAATAAAATGACATTGAAATGATGAAATATAGCGTATGATACTGATGATTGAAATGAAATATATACTCGTATTGTATTATATTCAGTGTGTCCCATAAGATAAAGTATCCGAGAGGAAACATTTTCTTATTTTTGGGTTGTTGAAAAAAAGTAATTCTTCATAAAAACTCCTGCTTATTCTTAAACTTCCAAAAATGATAAAATTTTATTGATTTTGATAACATAGTCCAGTCAAATGGTGCATAAAAAGAGCTCAAAGTGGAAAGTTTTGGTGTAATTGTTGTTAGTGGCATATTTTATGTTTTTTGGGGTGCTGAACACGAATCTGAAGTTGTCCAACAAAATTTCCCTCGGCAAATATGAGAAATCATCGAAAAACTAAAAAAAAAAATGTTTTTTATTGGTTTTCAGCTTATAACTTGCAAAGCAATCTACTCACGCAAAAAGTAGTCTAGTAGTAAAATAAAAAGGAGAAAATAATCTACATTTTATGTCTATAACTTTTATTTGTACGTCGTATGGTTTTCACGCAAATGGGAGTTGAAATATTGGGAAGATGTGGCGGGTGGAGGGAACAGGATGAAGGGTAAACGGTTGGTGGAAAGACTGCGCTGGCAGTTAATTTTATGTTTTTGGGTGTGCTGAACACGAATCTAAAGTTGTCCAACAAAAATTTTACACCCAAATATGAGAAATCATCATAAAACCACTTTTTACTTTTATTTTTTTAGTGGATTTCGCCTTATAACTTACAAAGCAAGCTATTTACGCAAAAAGTGGAAGAGTAGTAAAATAAAGAGGAGAAAATAACCTACAAATTATTTCTTTACCATTTTTTTGTAAGTCGAATGGTTTATATGCAAAAGAGGGGTTGAAATAACCGGGAAATCAGTAATTTTTGAAAAATAGCAACAAAAATAATAGAACCTGTGTCTAAGAGCTCGCATTAGTACTTAAATACATATAAATTGTTCAGAAATTCGCTATATATTATTTTAAGAATAAGGTTTGTTGCTATTTTTCAAAAATTATTGATTTCCCGGTTATTTCAACCCCTCTTTTGCATATAAACCATTCGACTTACAAAAAAATGGTAAAGAAATAATTTGTAGGTTATTTTCTCCTCTTTATTTTACTACTCTTCCACTTTTTGCGTAAATAGCTTGCTTTGTAAGTTATAAGGCGAAATCCACTAAAAAAATAAAAGTAAAAAGTGGTTTTATGATGATTTCTCATATTTGGGTGTAAAATTTTTGTTGGACAACTTTAGATTCGTGTTCAGCACACCCAAAAACATAAAATTAACTGCCAGCGCAGTCTTTCCACCAACCGTTTACCCTTCATCCTGTTCCCTCCACCCGCCACATCTTCCCAATATTTCAACTCCCATTTGCGTGAAAACCATACGACGTACAAATAAAAGTTATAGACATAAAATGTAGATTATTTTCTCCTTTTTATTTTACTACTAGACTACTTTTTGCGTGAGTAGATTGCTTTGCAAGTTATAAGCTGAAAACCAATAAAAAACATTTTTTTTTGTAGTTTTTCGATGATTTCTCATATTTGCCGAGGGAAATTTTGTTGGACAACTTCAGATTCGTGTTCAGCACCCCAAAAAACATAAAATAAGCCACTTACAACAATTACACCAAAACTTTCCACTTCAAACTACCATTTGACTGGACTAACAGAGTGTTCTGTTTTTTTAAAACTTTGAAATAAGACCAAGAGTAAACTACCCTTATTTTTTATGACATCGAAAAATAATATTTATGAAAGTGGTTCAGAATTACAAAAATAGTATGAATATTATATTTTAGTTAATTTTCTGTAACATTTAATTTTAGTATTTTAGCCGAATATATGGTGATAACGGCAGCCAAAGAGGCTATACACCTTAGAAGACTGATGTCTCAATTTGGAAAACCAATGCTGTCTATTGTGAAGAGTGACAGGCAAGGAGCGTAGAGATGGGCCCGGAACCCCGTACATCACTCTAGACTCTAGAGCAAAGCATACTGACATCAGGACTTCATCCCTCAAGCTTTGGAGACAAATTATGTCCAGCTGGAATGCCTAACTAAAAAGGAGATGCTCACGGCTGTACTTACTAAACCACTACCGCGAGACAAACATCAATAGAGCTGCAAGAAGATAGGTCTTGCTATACAATTGGCGAAGTCTGGGGTTGAGAGGAGGTGTTAAACCTGGAAGGTGATTCAACCTTGGTTTCGCCAGTGTTGTTTCTTTTTATTGTAAAATATTTATTTTATTTTTATTGTAAGATATTTATTAAGTCTTGTTGTGACACTCGTTCCTACCTCCTTTTTTCCCTAACATTTTTACAAATAAAAAAAGGTTCATAAAATTTAAAGAATTAAATAAAGAAGCAATTTTAAAATCAGTTTTGTTCAATATTCCAAGTAATAATCGTTACTTGTGGCAATTTATATGTGGGTTTAAATAAATTGTTATTTTTCTATTTTGTTTGTAAGTAACACGGTAGATGAAAATAGTGAGCCCTGACTGATAATTTGATAATCAATCTTAAGGTTATTATTTAAATCAAAATCAAGTTTCGACTAACAATTCCAACGAAATTTTCGATTCATATAAAGAAAAAAAGTTTTAGACACAGAAAAAAAAAACGAAAAGATAATTCATCTCAATGTGAGAAGAAATATCCGCAGTCAAAAATAAAGAGTAGAAAAGTAAGATTTATTCCTTGCACATCTTATCCTGCTCATGAACATTTGTCTATATTATTCAACCAAGAAGAACTTATAAACCTACATGCATAAAGTCAAATTTATAGCTCAACTTACAGCTAATAACAAAATCAAACTACCGAATTTGCATTATTTGTTCGTTTAACCTTTAAAGCTTAACTGCAGCTACAACAATATTCACTCTGAATCTAGTTGTGAACATTAAATGTTGCAAACTAACGACGTAAAATACTATGTGCAAATGTATTTGATAAATCCTTACGGAGTGAATGCATCAGAATAATACCATTCGATCTTAAATAGCTTGTTCTATCAATAAATCACTAAAACTCGTTATGGTGTAATTCTACAGAGCATATATCAAGAAAGTTATAAACATTAAATTGTTAAATCGGAGAACTTTCTAACAAGAACAATTTACTTACGGACTAAAGATAGTATGTTTTCAAATAGAAGAAGGGAAATTAGGATCTCAATTCTGTAATTTAATGCAAACTATAGCTGGATTTTAATACATTGTTAGGATTTGTAGTATTTTTTAATTTGACTTTGACTGGTTTGTATTAAAATTAATTTGCTAAGCGAGAATATATGCATGTCACATATTTTCCTTTAACACCCTATTCATCAACTGAACATGCACAACTGGGCATTCTACAACTGGATCAATTATAATTATGTCTAGAGAGGTTGGGAAAATGAAACTCTGCGATATTGTCTCCAAGATTTAATTAACGACATATATAATATCGTATGTCGTTACTTAGTAAGAGTGAATTTTGTACCAAGCTAACTATTTTACAAACTTTTAGGACAAATGTACCAAGCTTATTTTACACAATTTTACAAAAGGACAAACTAACAGAATAAGATTGGGGTAGATTAGGGCTGTGGTAGAAGGATTACGGAAGGAACAAGGTAAGGGATGTGAAATTGAGATCAAAGCTCAAGGAATAGCATTTTTAATTCTGTATAAAGAGAAAGTATTGTGATAGCGCGAAAATTCGATTTTGAGATTTTGATGGATTTACACGTTTTGAGGTCCCTTGAGTCCAAAAAAGTGGTTATTAAAAAATGTCTGTCTGTCGTCTGTGCAGCCTGGAGCCTAAACTTCTAGGCCGATATTGACGNTCTGAAGCAATTTAGGAAGACCCTGTTGGGCCGGAGTTGATGGCCCAAGTTCCAACTAGTTGGGGGCCCCACTTTGTTAGAGCGATTCCGAGGCTAGGTCCCTGGGGGAGAACCTCCATCCACTTGCTTATAATTAGTCCATCCTTGCAAAGGGACTCCACCTTAACTTGGCCCTTCTTGTCTCTATTGATACGCTGTGAAACTACTCCTTTAACTCAACCAAGCCCGCTAGCATTAGTGAATTTTAATTAATAACAACCGTTTTGCCCATAAGATATACATTTATGTAGTTAGAGGACCGCAATGTAAACTATTTTAGTTAATAGAAATAGAACGCAGGGTGAATATATTTCGTAGTTAATAAGTTTAATAATAAGAGCAGTTGCTCCTGATGAAGTTATGTCAGTAGTTATAATATAAATTGTATCAATTTCACAAATAAATTAATCATTTTGCCGCAATGAACTAATACTAAAATGTCTGTTGCTTTAATCATAAGGATATATTTGATTTGTTAGTGTGTTCAAATAGTCAGCCAATTAGTGTGGTACAAAACCTTCGTGTGGTACCTTTGTAAATCGTGTACGCGTTTACAATCTATTATAGTAAAATTTATTTAATTTTCCTCATATATATATATGTATTGTGTTTTGGATAGCTCTTTGAATTTCCTAGTTTTCTAAGAGGTCTTATTTTCTTTTATTTTTGGCACAAGTGTAGAAGGTCGTAATTATCGACATCAAATTTATGATGGGTTTCTAGAAAATGGTTGACAAAACTAGATACGTTTACGTGTTTTTGATGTCTGTCATTCGATGTTTCCTGCCAAGATTTATAGTGCTCTGCAATGCATGTACTTATTTCCTACCGGATTTTACTACATATCCACTTTACAGGTCACGCTTATAAGTTGGTATACTCCACATTTATCTTTAGTTTCAATTGGTTTGACGGTGAAGATAATTGTGCCTAGTTGTGTGTACAGTTTGTAACTGACTCTAAATATGTATTTGTTTTGTAAAATTTTACCTACTTATCAGAATAAGTAGGTAAAATTTTACAAAACAAATACATATTTAGAGTCAGTTAGCTGTCAGAACAGCTTCCCCCATAAATGGTAAGCTAATATGGTAATTATATTATAAAATATAGGTAATATAGGTGTATGGTAATATATTGTGTCACTTTCTACCAACTTCTCTAGTCATACGTAGTGGTACCACGAAATCTCAGTAAAAAAACCAAATATTTGGATGAAATATAGTTTGCAACATTTTATTTTTATTAAACTATAAATTTTATAGACTATAAAATTTATTTATAGTCATTAATAAGAATAATAGAAAAAAATAATAGTGATTGATTCTGACTACTGGAGTAGCATTTTTAGAATTTGACTTTCCTAGGAAAGCTAGGGTTTCTTCTTCTGCATCTGACTCCCTCACAATTGTCTGATTGCATCCCTGGGTTGGAATTGGAATTATCTTTCATTAATATGTACTTAAATTTTGAAGAGAAGTTTAAGTAATAACTTTATAACTTCATAACATCATGTGCTCAATTCCTCAACTATTTTTACTTTGCATCTATTTCTCCCCTTATGAGCCAGATTTTAGAAAAAGATATTGCAGGAGACAGGAGATGGCTCGATATTTTCCCTTAACACTAAATTGGGACTTAGATAAATAATTTTTTTATCCACCGGTTACTATAATTCATATAAGAATGAAACTATTCAAAATTGCAGTTCACAAAATAAATGTTTAAAGAGGATTCTATTCCATTCCACATCTGGGTGAGCCCATAATATATTAAGACAAATTTGTAAGAAAAAAAGAAAAAAAATAAATTACCTATTTCACAAAGTCAAGACTACATAAGACCATACACTAATTATGGGTTCCTTTTGCATTTTTAAATATAAGGGAAATTAAAGGTGAAATGCAAAAAAAATAAAATAAAATAAAAATAAATGAAAACGTGTTCTAAAAAAAGAAGCACTACAGTATATTATCATATTTATTTCAGGATTTTTTTATTTTTTTTTTATATAAAACTAAAATTTTAGAGTACGTGTATGCATTGCACAAATACAAATTTATACTTTTTATAACATAATATTAATATTTTTGTTATAAAAGAGAGAAAGAGCAATATGGAAAAAAGTAAACTATGGATTATAAAATATTTTTTTAAAGAATAATAAAATACAAACACGAGGTTACAATGGTACTTTTCAAATTCTATATGAAGGTTATAACATTTTTAGTAAGGCGAAAATGGAAGGGAAGAATATAATGTTAAAATATAAAATAGGTTGGGTCGCGTCAGGAATAAGGGTAAAGAGTAAAAAAGAGGTGGGAAAGACCCGGAGAACCCTTTGCTAGACACTAAATATGACATATGCTGGAATCGAGGCATCGTCAGAAAGGTCTCCGAGCTTATATTGACCATTTGTCCAAGACATTTCCACGAAATATCTTCACCCTTTATAAACTCAGATTGACATAGAAGTATCTAATAATGCTCTTAAAAAGATACTTACTTACATGGGGTAGCTGTAGAATAAAACGGCAGATTTATTTACTTCATAATTTAATAGTTAATGTGTGTTTGTCGTATTTCTGGTTACTGTTAAATCTCTAAAATCCCATCATCGAATATATTCAAGGTTCTTATCAAAGTGAAATAAATCACCCATACTATCTGGGGATTCGAACCAGATATGTCGTGTGTTAGGATAATAATTGTACAAGGCAAGTTTAAACACCTAATGTATACATGTTTTTAGGAATCGAGTAAAGCGTGACCTTTGTAGCTCATTGCCAACATTCTTACTTAGGAAACAGAAGGTTCTAGGCAAGATGAGTAGAATATATATTCTACACATCTTGGGTTTTAGGTTCGTTTCCTGATTCTGGTAAAGTCCTTATGCTCGGTGTTCACCCAGTACCGCGGCATAAATGTTTAGTTCCTTAATTGATTCAGCGTCTATCCGGTTGCAAAAGTCTGCAATTGTATACAGCTGGCAGCAATTGTATATAGCAATAGCCTCTATACAGTTTTATAAGTCCTTTAGTAAGCCTAACCCCTTCAAGAGTTGCTGCCCAATGGATTATGGAATCAAAACCCATTATTAATTTATTATTATTATTATTATGGTTAGAGCATTGTACTGGAAATACAGAGGCCCGGGTTCAAAACCCGATGCTGGAGCTTGTTTTTCTCTGACTGTTTCCCGTAGTAAATAATAATTATAATTTGATTTAAATTAAAATTTAATCATTCTGTAGTATGAATACTACCAAAATCGTAAAAATGAATTTCTAATTGATTGTACGAAGTACAGGTACTAATTGGGTACTTTATAATTATAAGCGATATTTCTCGGTCTAGTTCTATGTCACTAATGTTGACTCCTTAGACTTAGTGGAAAATTAAAAGCTTTAAAATCGGGTCA
>KZ651984.1:263863-275003 GCA_001010745.2 Gerris buenoi | reverse complement strand
TGGATACGCCACTGTAAATAAATAAAACGTAAAAAAATTGATAGATACATCTGCACTATTTGGCTTATAACTATCGGTTCGATTCTGCACTAATTGTTCGATTTACTTACGGCTTATTTTAAGCTATTGCTTTTTACATTATAAAAACGATTCTGGTTGAAGCATCTTGATAAATTCACTTTTTATAAAAAAAAAATCACGTAAAGCGCCACTTTCTTAAGAAAATATTGGAAGGTTGTGGTTAAGTCAGGTCGAAAAGAAGAACTTTAATATTTAAAAAGTTATCATTCCATTATTTTCCCTTGAAAGTGGCGCTTTACGTATTTTCAAGAAAGAAAACTATTGAATTTATCGAAATGCATAAATTATCAGCTTATTCTTGCTCCTAAATTATTATTATATTACGTCTCCAGTAAAAACCGGGACATTTTGGCGTCCCGAAAAATGTCTTCGGGACACCGGGACTTTGAGTCCAAAACCGGGACAATCCCGGAAAACCGGGACGTCTGGCAACCCTATGAAAAGGGGAGTTTGTTTTCATGCTATTGCGCACTTGGGGCAACCACCCACTTTGCCCCCAGCCCACCCAACTTGAAAATATCAAATTGGAGTGTATGTTTATGAGAACATATTTGGAATATAAGGTGAAAAATAATAAAGTTTTGCTTGAAACCTTCTTCCTATCTCTACTTTGTCTCCTAAAGGGGGGCAAAAATAGCAAAATAACCCTTCGAAAATAGTGAACATTTACATTTAGATGTAATTTGTTCCCCTACTGGGGGCAAAATGTTGGAGGTAGAAAAAAATTCTAAGGGGGGGGGGACTTTTAGACCACAATGTATCGATGCCTTGAGCAAACGATAAATAAATAAAATGTCTAGTTTTAGACATTAGAATTTGTTTGAATTTATCACGATTGAAAATATTTGGATAGTAATAACTGTAAATTATTCGTAATAATATTATATAAGACATTATTATTTTGTGGTTTAATAAATAGAAATGGAATCAGAAGCCTGTCGATTTTTTTGTTTGTTTTGGCAACACTGCATACGAGAGACTTTCTGATTCCACTACTAGTGATAACAAATCGTGCCTCGATTTTGTGTTAATTTCTTGTTCTGTAAACAAAGAATATTAGTTTTTTGAGAGACTTGTTTGTTAATATTACTGAGTTATGGAGATGCCAGCAGAGGATGTTAAGTGTTTCGACAACACAGCTGCCTTTATTTACGACTCTGTCTCTTTATGCNCATTTTGAATCAGGTTATGGTAACCTGCCGCACGTTTCTTGGTAACCTATAACCAAGAGGAAGGTAATTTGTCCCATGGAGGTGACATTTTTACTTATCTCCATGGGGTCACTTTTTTGCCACAACCCTCTATCTGGTTTATATAACATCTTTGATGATACTAGAAATAAAACATAAAGGTCCACCGAGTCTCAAACGCGAATCACCATGATGAACTCACCTTGTGGCAGTTTAAGGAACTAAATGACAGATGTAAAAATTTAGTACCACATTTGTCCGCTAGGATCGCTCACATCTAGCCTTCGCAATGACGTCATAGTTCCCTTGAATATTCCTCTCTGCACCGTCTCTTCACGTTTCTTGGTAACCTATAACTAGAGGAAGGTAATTTGTCCCATGGAGCCGATATTTTTTACATATCTCCATGGGGTCACTTTTTTGCCTCAAGCCTCTATCCGCTTTATATAACATCCTTGCCTTGGCTTCCACATTCAAGTGCAAGTGATAACAAATCGTGCGTCTATTTTTGTGTAAATTTTTTGTTTTATAAACAAAGTTTGAGTTAATATTAGTCTTTGAGAGACTTGTTTGTTAATATTACTGAGTTATGGAGATGCCAGCAGAGGATGTTAAGTGTTTCGACNTCTATTTTCTCAGGAACTAGATTTTTCCCGGGAAAACGGCTTATATCCTTAGATTCGTATTTAAATGGACTATATTTTAGAATTTTTTAATCAAAATCGTCCGAACCGTTTTCGAGAGTTTTTGGGGAGTAGCGCCCCCAAATTTGAAGCTAAAATTCATTTCTCGATTTCGCCTAGGGGTACAAGTTTTCTGAACATGTATGCCAAATGCAAAATTTCGTCAAAATCGACCCAGTAGTTTAGGCTCCAGGCGTCTGCACAGACAGAAATTTTTTAAAAACCACTTTTTGGGGCCAGGGGACCTCAAAACGTGTAAATCCATCAAAATCGAATTTTCGCGCCATCACAATACTTTCTCTTTATTTGAGAAAGTAAAAAGGAACCCCCTTATGCCTCTTTTAATTTGTTACCACCTATATTAATAGGTATCTATAAAATGTTGAAAAATAGGATGGGCAAGAAAGTTAATAACAATTTCTTTTTTTCTGTTAGGTCATTTAGGGTAACCCTAAATGACCTAACAGAAAAAAAGAAAAAAGTATTGAAGAAATAGGGACAACAATCTACTCATGTTAATAACTATTATACAAAGGGATATTTTGTCCATTATACTTTGGGACAAAGGAATATCACACTTCTGTGGGTGTATATAGTTTCAAAATAAATAAGGTGGGTAAAAAAGTAAAAAAGTGTATACGTACGTAAGTAAAAAAACGTTTACGTCGCGTCAGAAAGGTTACGTAAAGGTGACAAAGGTTGCTGTGACGTCATGCGCCCTGAACTATTGTTCGTCAGGTTATCCATCTTCTGGCTCATAATATACCATTGTTTACTAGTGTTCTGTATGCATTTCATAGTTTTTTCTTCTTTTTATTCTATTATAAGCTTTTTTAACCGTTTTTAACCTTATCATATATTAGTATCATTATTAATAAGTCAACAAAAGTATATATTATAGATGATAAAACAAATAATTCTCCAAATAACTCAAATAAGATGTAAAATAACTTACTTACGGATGTGCTCTTTTTACTCTATTAAAAGCTTTTTTAACTGTTTTTAACCTTATCATTTATTAGTAACATTATTAATAAGCCAATAAATGTATACATTATAGGTAATAAAACAAATAATTCTCACAAATAACTCAAATAAAATGTAAAATAACTTACTTACAGATGTGCTCTTTTTACTCAATTAAAAGCTTTTTTAACTGTTTTTAACCTTATCACATATCAGTAACATCATTAATAAGCCAATAAATGTATACATTATAGATAATAAAACACATAATTGATTAAAAAAAATTAATAAAGTAAAATAGCACTGATAAAACCCAGTGGTACACTCAATATTATGAGCCAGCTAACCTAAAAACACACACTATTTTACGTAAGTGACGTCACTCTCCCTTGGTGTATACATCGCGTCAGAGAGGTTACGTAAAGGTGACAAAGGTTGCTGTGACGTCATGCGTCCTCCACAAATTTTTCGTCAGGTTATCCTATCTGGCTCATAACATACCATTGTTTACTATTGTTCTGTATGCATTTAATAGTTTTTTCCTCTTTTTATTGTATTATAAGCTTTTTTAACCTTATCATATATTAGTATCATTATTAATAAGTCAATCCCCCGGTGTATACACCGGGGGAGAGTGACGTCACTTAAGTAAAATAGTGTGTGTTGTTAGGTTAGCTGGCTCATAATATTGAATGTACCACTGGGTTTTATCAGTGCTATTTTACTTTATTATTATTTNGAAAGTAATAAACTCGATTGGATGTACTCGTCCGCTTTATCTGTAATGTGTGCGTAATTCCAAAATAAAAGTAACATATACAGAGAGTTTCTTGTTGCGCTATTGGTACTACCTATGGTAAATATGTACTTCGTTCCCACATTGTTTTGAAAGCGTTTCGGATCCATTTTGTTTTCAAAACGATTCGCGATCATACGACAAATAATACATGCGATCTAAGTACTTTATTTATTTTCGATATTTCATGACGGTGACGTCTCACGAGTAAAACCTTCTTTCTTATTTTTACATTATATTTACAAGTTATTAAACGTTTTTACTGGTTCTTTATAATATTAACAACGTTTTTGCATTTAAAAAAAAAAAAGAAACGGAAGCTCATGAAATCAAAGAACTTGAAAAGAGAAAAAGAGTAAAATAACCTGATATCTCGATCCCCTCCGTGTCCTGTTCATATGAGTGTTTTGATTCGATCCTCCGTTCTGATCACGTATTTTTGGTGGGATCTGTCGTTCTCCATTCATTCAGCATTTTGAACTAGCGGATCGTTTTCAAAACCATTTCCAAAATAATGTGTGATCATAGTAAATATTCAGTCTCATTCTTGTATAGAGGGTTTATATTTAGAGACTGTCCCGTGAAACCAACTTGAGCCCACTTGTATCCAGATCTAGCGTCCCTGGTAAACCTTCCTCTATTAATAAAGTACAATTATTTATAGTTATAAATGTTGCGTTCCGATGATGTTGTAGGTTCATTTGAGGAACCATGTGAGGTAGATCACAAAGAGGTGTTTGTAAAAACTGAACCTGTTTCTCCTGAGAGAGATTCGTCACATTTACACCAGAATCCAGGTAACTCAAAATCAGTGTTTTGCATATTTTATATTAGAACACCAATTGTTTAACAACTCCCTTGTTATTATTAGTTGTAGAGTAAATGAAATAAATAGGTTTGGTGTTATTACAGCAGATTTTCAGATGGAATGTGAGCCCAGTCTAAAGATGGAAGTGAAATCAGAAGTTACTTCACCTGCTAGAGAGCCTTATCATCAACATGTAGAACAGTGTTCAACACTCCCACCAGGTAACATATTAATAATTAATACATTTGGAATAAAACTGAGCAACAACCTTACTTAACAACCCCCCTCGATCTTGGGCTCATTTTTCTTTCTCCCCCTCCACAGGGGCATTTCGGTGGCACAGGTTGAATTCGGTTTGGATGAGATCTTTTGTACAGAGATTTATCCTTTTATATATTAAAGATTTGTTTACTTAATAAACTTCAAATGTAAAATTGAAGTGAGAATATTGTCGTGTTACTTTTTTTAACCTCTCTAGAGTCTTCACAGAACTAGAATTAGTGTGTTGACAGCGTGGAAAAAACTAGCAAATGGGGTGACGAGCCAATGAGAGCTTGTGATTTTCCCGCACAAAAGGTCGGGCTAACTAGGCAAAGATTAATGTCTCTAGTGGAGGGGAGAGGCCATCTGGATAAAAGCTGCCGCACCCCTATCCACAGACCTAGTGGCTTTATTTTTCCCCCAGAGAGATTGGCCAATCTGTGTGTCACTCAATTTCCNATATTATGAGCCAGAAGTCGGATAACCTGACGAACAATAGTTCAGGGCGCATGACGTCACAGCAACCTTTGTCACCTTTACGTAACCTCTCTGACGCGACGTATTGGTCTATACGTCGCATCAGAGAGGTTACGTAAAGGTGACAAAGGTTGCTGTGACGTCATGCGCCCTGAACTATTGTTCGTCAGGTTATCCGTCTTCTGGCCCATAATCAAAGATGTTATATAATAGAGATAGAATGTTAAGAAGGGGTTTGAGGCAAAAAAGTGACCCCATGGAGGTATTGGTAGAGTAAGAGAAATTGGAGAAAAAAATCATACAGCGCATGCTCCACGTTTTGACTGGGACAAATTACCATCTTTGATAGTTTTAAGGTTACCTCTGGTTAATGGACCAATTCCCATGTGACGTCACTAAACTGTCATTTTAGCGNATAAACTCGATTGGATGTACTCGTCCGCTTTATCTGTAATGTGTGCGTAATTCCAAAATAAAAGTAACATATACAGAGAGTTTCTTGTTGCGCTATTGGTACTACCACCTATGGTAAATATATACTACGTTTCCATATGTTATAAAAGGATTGAATCCTGATTTGGGATTTAACAAGTTAGGAATTTCCAAGAGTGGTATTAAATATGAAATAAAAAAAAAAAACCTTTTTCTTGGTTACTTTTGTTAAAAGTTGTAAATTATTGTCTAGGTTCGCTCACACCGACACTCTGCGCATGTCAGCATCGAGTTCAGGTGTTTCCATGCAACTAAGATCCCAGAATTTAGTGAATTGAATCAGGATCGTACTTAATCTGTTTTGAATCTTAGTGTACATGGACACTTTAGATCCAAAAACTGTATTCTACCCGTATTCAATCTGTATTTAAACTTAATGGAAACGTAGTAATTCACACATCGTTTTGGAAACGGTTTTGAAAACTGTGTGCTCCGCTCTTTCAAAACGCTGTATGAACGGAGATCGACGGATCGTATCTGTTCCTCGATCTCCTCTGTTTCCTCGAGTTCCTCTCCACCAAAAATATGTGATCGAAACGGGGAATAGAATTCAAAACGTTCGTGTGAACAGGTCGTGGAGGGGATCAAGATACCAGGTTATTTTACTCTTTTTCCCCTTTTCAAGTTCTTTGTTTTCGTGAGCTTCTGTTTAAACGTTAAACTGCAATAACATTGTTAATCAAAAGTTAATACTATAAAGAACCTGTAATAGCTATTTACGTACCTAGAGCAGTAAGGGCGTTATTACAGGCCGAGGGCGAAGTTTGAAAGCACGAGTGTGTTTAACGCCCGAGGCCTGTCATAGCTCTTACTGCTCGTGGTGGGTACACTATTTTATCTCCCACCACATGTAAACTAACTACTAAAAACTATTTTGCCGTAATCTTCAAAAACAATAAATGCATTTTAAGGTTAAATCATTACCAAAACAAACGGCGGTTATAAAAGTATTGATTGTTTACCAATTGAACAGCTGACGCTGAGAACTACTAGCGCTTCCTGCACGCCGCGGCTCGGCCAGGAAGCGGCCGCTTCTTGAACTACTAGCGGCCCTGTAATGTAAAAACCATACATTATTACCAGCACCAGGGCTGTAATATGGAACATTACCGGCCGCTCAGGATAGGAATGTTTACAAGTGGAGGGCGATAAAAACTTTTAATAACTTGTAAATAAAATGTTAAAATACATGGACATATTAATAACAAGAAAGAAGGTTTTACTCGTGACGTCACCGTTATGAAATATGGAAAACAAATATTTCGATCACCTGTAGTTTATTGTTGTATGAACGCGAATCGTTTTGAAAACCAATTGGATCTGAAATGCTTTCAAAACGATGTGTGAACGTAGTAATATTCAGTCTAATTCTTGTATTGAGGGTTTATTATTTTGGGTGAACCGACTTGAGCCCACTTGTATCCAGATCTAGCGTCTCTGGCAAACCTTCCTCTATTAATAAAGTCTAATTATTTAAAGTTATAAATGTTGTGTTCCGATGATGTTGTAGGTTTACCCAAGGAACCATGTGAGGTGGATCACAAAGAGGTGTTTGTAAAAACTGAACCTGTTTCTCCTGAGAGAGATTGGTCACATTTACACCAGAATCCAGGTAACTCNGAAAGCTGCTGAAGAGTAGGACACAAATATATATTTGCTTTTTTAAAGTTTGCATTCCTTATTGGTTTATTACTGATAAAAAACATTGTGACCCCCCGGGGAATCGAACCCGGACTCTTGAGATCGAAGACCAGAAATCATAATTACATAATGGGTATGCTTACTCATCTACAAAACCCTAAAAAGTACTTGGGGCAAGTACTTCCCTGTGATTTTTTAACCTCTCTAGAGTCTTCACAGAACTAGAATTAGTGCGTTGACAGCGTGGAAAAAACTAGCAAATGGGGTGACGAGCCAATGAGAGCTTGTGATTTTCCCGCACAAAAGGTTAGGCTAACTAGGCAAAGATTAATGTCTCTAGTGGAGGGGAGAGGCCATCTGGATAAAAGCTGCCGCACCCCTATCCACAGACCTAGTGGCTTTATTTTTCCCCCAGAGAGATTGGCCAATCTGTGTGTCACTCAATTTCCGGCGCTATTAACTCACTAATTCTAGTTGTGTGAAGACTGTAGTCATAATTATGAAGTGGTACTACAAAGTCTCAGTCATCAATTATTTTCTTATGGCTATAATCTTGAAGTGCACACCTTCTTTGAATAAATAATACACATTTAGAATAAAAGTTACTTTCCTATTTAATTGAGTCTTCTTCTACTGTAGGGTGTTAATTATTATAGTGATTAAAGTTCGGGTAATAATAATTGTGGACTTGCACTGATCACGTCTATGACCCATGTGCCCATGCATTCTTCTTTGTTTTTAAATGTACATATCGACTGTGTACCTGCAATACCTTATAACCCCTAAAGCTAAATTTTTTAGGGGAAGCAAAAAACGTTGTTTAAAAAAGTTAATTTTTATATTTTCTTTATATTTATTTTGATTTTAATTAATTTTACTGACACACTTAAACATATCCCACACCTATTCAAAGACTTGGGGGGTAACAAGGTTTTGTATCCTTGTCATTTACGAGGTTTTTGGTACACTTTAGTTAAATGATGAATACAAAGTATTACAATAATTTCTAAAAAATAATTGCACTAGTGTAAATAGTAAAAATAGGTCACTAGATTTTGCACATAAGTAGATATTAATAATAGCTATCAAATTGTCCAGAAAGTTTTTTTTTATTGACTCGGAAGGTGCCTCTTTTACAGACATGGAAATTACTAAAGGTCTTTCTACCTTCTTCTTTTTTTTTTACGTAGATTGATACCTGATAAATGTAGACATTTTTTAGCTCAACTAAAATTGAATAATTAAAACATTAATTTAAATAATTTGAATGATTTAAAATTTAATCTTTCCGTAGTATGAAAACTACCAAAAACTTAAAAATTGAATAATTAAAACAGTGTAGGCGTCGTTGTGGAAATAAACTGTTTTAGTTTTGACTCTCAAGTACACCTAAGAAAACCTTCAATTGAATAATTAACTTCTAATGTGTTATATTGATTCTATGTTATGTCATATCGATGTTTAAGATAACAGAGATTTAGTTTTATTTATTAAGTTAAGATAAACAGAGATGTAGGTGTAAAATAATGCCACACGGAGGTACGGTGTAGGGTAGAAAGGGTACCATACCCTGGTGTACTGTTCTATTCAGATTGACTTAAGTTATAATGAATATTGCATTTTTTAAGAAACTTTCTGTAATCTTAGTATTAGTTTTTTATTGTAATTATGTTTTTGTTGTAGATTTATGTGAAGAATCAAGAAATGTAGATAACAAGAAGTGGTTTGTGAAAACTGAAGCTACTTCACCTGTCAGGGATGTAACAGACATAGACCAGAATCCAGGTAACTTTATATTGCTGTTCTAATGTTCTTATACTCTAGTCTAGTACTGTCTTACTCTTCTAGTCTTCTTCCGTCCATTTAATCCCTTCTTCAATTAATAAAGTCCAATAACTTCTAAGTAAAAATGTTGTGATGCGATTATATTGTAGGTTTACCCAAGGAACCATGTGAAGTAGATATCAAGGAGTGGTTAGTGAAAATTGAACCTACTTCACCTGAGGGAGATTCATCAGATGTAGCCCAGAGTCCAGGTAACTTACAANCCGCTTCTTGAACTACTAGCGGCCCTGTAATGTAAAAACCATACATTATTACCAGCACCAGGGCTGTAATATGGAACATTACCGGCCGCTCAGGATAGGAATGTTTACAAGTGGAGGGCGATAAAAACTTTTAATAACTTGTAAATAAAATGTTAAAATACATGGACATATTAATAACAAGAAAGAAGGTTTTACTCGTGACGTCACCGTTATGAAATATGGAAAACAAATATTTCGATCACCTGTAGTTTATTGTTGTATGAACGCGAATCGTTTTGAAAACCAATTGGATCTGAAATGCTTTCAAAACGATGTGTGAACGTAGTAATATTCAGTCTAATTCTTGTATTGAGGGTTTATTATTTTGGGTGAACCGACTTGAGCCCACTTGTATCCAGATCTAGCGTCTCTGGCAAACCTTCCTCTATTAATAAAGTCTAATTATTTAAAGTTATAAATGTTGTGTTCCGATGATGTTGTAGGTTTACCCAAGGAACCATGTGAGGTGGATCACAAAGAGGTGTTTGTAAAAACTGAACCTGTTTCTCCTGAGAGAGATTGGTCACATTTACACCAGAATCCAGGTAACTCAAAATCAGTGTTTTGTATATTTTATATTAGAAAACATAATTTTTTAACAACTCCCTTGTTATTATTAGTTGTAGAGTACATGAAATAAATAGGTTTGGTGTTATTACAGCAGATTTACAGATGGAATGTGTGCCCAGTCTAAAGATGGAAGTGAAATCAGAAGTTACTTCACCTGCTAGAGAGCCTTATCATCAACATGTAGAGCAGTGTTCAACACTCCCACCAGGTAACATATTAATAATTAATACATTTGGAATAAAACTTAGCAACAACCTTACTTAACAACCCCCCTCGATCTTGGGCTCATTTTTCTTTCTCAACAAACAAGTCAAAAAAAATATTAACAAACAAGTCTCTCAAAGACTAATATTAACTCCAACTTTGTTTACAGAACAATAAATTAACACAAAATCTAAAGAAATGCCCCAAACATTAAATATTGCGGCTTTGAGACAATAAAAAAGTTTGTTTTAGGTATATCTTTTAAATGGATTATTATAATCAGAGCCGTCGACGGGGGCTGCAATGAGGGCACTTGTACGGGGCCCGGGCCTCCGGGGGCTGCCCTGGTTTATACAACCAAAAACATAAGAAGAATATTGTGATCAATGGCGTAACTAAAACCCTTCAAAATTCGAAAATTCGTGCCCACAAACATTTTTTTTTTTTCTAAAAAAAAACAACTTTCCCTCAGAAATCCCTTAAACTCATCTTTTTGCACTTGAATTTTAAAAAAATTCTCTGGGGGAGGACCCCCCCACCGTTATTTGTTCAAAGGGGCCCAGATACTAACTCTCCCAGGGGCCCGGAAATCCTCTCAGTGGGCCTGCTATAGTATATTATATAAGCCCCAGGCAGAGAAGACTAGAACAGAATAAAGCAGTTAATAAAAAAATCAAGTTTTGTGTACATAAAAAAGATGTTCAACAAAGTACACGATATTTGATATTTGAATACTAATACATGTTGTTAATATCGTGTAGAACTTAGGAAAACTCACCCCATTAACTTAAGAAGCGTGAGTCGGGACCGTGATACAGAGTGTTAATGGTTATGTTGCGGATGCTGCGGAAGGAAAGAGAGGGGGGGGGGGGGGACAAAAACGG
>KZ651984.1:225407-235823 GCA_001010745.2 Gerris buenoi | reverse complement strand
TATTTTTTTTAACTTAACTTTTTTCATAGGTAGAAAAAGTATAGTTCTTTTTTGTAATATATGAATTGAAACAACTGCCTTTCTGTGAAAATTGGACTTTTAATTACATTTGAACAAACAATAATAAATATTTAAAAAAATTATGTACAGTAAGTAAGTATGTAAATATTTTTATTCTTAGGGGGATTTAAAACAAAACTCGTGTAAGAATAAAAAGAATAAATCAGCGGTGTCACTGCTCAGCCTACTGTACTGTATGTGTTGTGGTGAGTAGAGGTGTGACGGGTGTGGAGGGAATACCGCCCAGGCAAGCGGGGGGGTTCCGGAATTTTGGAAAATATAACTAAGGTGAAATATAAATGAGGTTATAAAATTTCTCACAAAAAAGGTCCCCATCATTTCTACGTACAGCGAACGGTTTGGCAAAAAACCTAGCTGACTATAACAAGCGAATTTTGAAATCGGGCAAAGTAAGGTATTTTAAATCTAACTAGAAATAAAGCGACTAAAAAACTGATATAGTCCTGGTAATATACGACTAAACCACAGCTTAATCAGACTTATATGACGTTTATGAGCTTAAAGCTGCTGGATATACAGTAAAGAGAAATATGTTACATACATAAGTTTCGGTTAAGATTATAACGCTGCCTTCAACAATAAAAATCATTTACCGAAGAAAAATGTCCCTAAAAACAAATCACTACCACAACACAAGTGATCCGAGAAAATAGTTTCTCAAAATTCCAGCAAGACTCGTTTCTATAGAACTTAATGAAAAACTGCTTTAAACGTAACTTTAAGTCCTTTATCCTTGACAGTTCGTTTGTTATGGTCTTTTGATTAGTGATCCAACAATGTCCATATATTTTATATTTGTCCATAATATGGACAAATATAATTATTAAATAATATTTATATTCATATTATGAATATAAATGTAAGCCAACGCCGCTACAGATTTGTTATTTATTATTCATTGGAAACACAAACTAAAAATTTAACAGTTTAAATTAAAATAGTTATTTACGCACCAGGGGAGTAAAGTAAGTGATAGTACCCTGAGCGATGAAGTTGGTTCCTGAGGAGAAGCCGAGGGAACCATAACGTTAACTCTCGCGATAATTAACTCTCTCGGCTTCGCCTCGAGAGTTAATTATCGCGAGGGTGCAAGTGAATTTTACTCCCGAGGTACTTACAAGATTTTACCTCCAGAAGGGCGAAAAAAATAATTGAATATGATGTTAATTTTAAAGTATTTTATGTTAAAAAAGTAAACATTTTTATATTTAAATAGATTGATATATACTAATAATTCACCAGATAAGTATAATCTTGTTAAAATTAAATTATAGATAGTAATTATTTGAATTTCTATGCTAGGATAAATGGGAGATCTGTTGGTAGCTGAGTTGTGTATTGACAACTAACGTATAATCATCCATACGAGTAGATCTACATTTAGAAATAATGATTTCTCTTTTAACTTTTAGTTTGTTTAACTGATGAGTCATCATGACAAACGTCGTGAAGGATATGAGTGAAGATGACATTATAGATTTAGACAATAAACAATAATTAATAAATGAAATGTGTATTAGCTTTAAGCTTATTTACTTGTGCTTATCACTTGGGCAACACTGGAGGGAATCATGAGAGTTCATGATTCCCTCCTTTCTCATAACTCCCTGTCGAGCCCGACCGGGTGCAATGAGCAACTTTCCTCCCTGCAAACTAGGGAGAAAAGTTCACTTTTTCTCCCCGCTGGAGGTAAAGTAAATTTTACTTCACCATATGGATGGGTGCACGCTGATCTGGGTTGAATTCAATTCACAAAGCGGGCCCCCTGCTCGTTGTATACACAGGATCACTTTATTAATGAGTAGCTGATTATGTGAAGTGACAACAAACTGATAATGAATGCTGATAATAAGGTTTGTACAGCTGATGGAGCGATACAATAACCCCGTGACATCCATTATATAAATAGATGTATTAGACCTTTAGCAGGACTAGGCTCTGCAACAGATGTTGAGCCTCCGAGTTTGGTAGTTAGTTATTTTAGTTATGTAGTTAGTAAGTTAGTTTAGTTAGTTAATAAAATTTGGTCTGATAGGTCTCAATTAGAGCACTGTTGTCT
The DNA here is from genome assembly GCA_001010745.2 of Gerris buenoi. Lineage (NCBI taxonomy): Eukaryota > Metazoa > Arthropoda > Insecta > Hemiptera > Gerridae > Gerris > Gerris buenoi. The sequence goes on along the minus strand of KZ651984.1, from coordinate 233,683 downwards.
CTTATTTTAATTTCAATCTTCTGCATCAATTTTGAAATTTATGATTTAAATGCGAATCCAGTGGGAATCGAAATAGGAACCAAATAAGTAAACTTTTATTTTCCAAGTGGAATCCAAATATTAGAACGCAAGGGAGCAATGTCCCACGCTAAGATTATAATATTTATTTAAATAGGAAGAGAGTGAGATAGATCGAATTCCACCCCGCTGCCTTGAGCCATAGATAAGTATATCAGTGCGTTTACGCCACAATGCTTCAACTAATAAGCTGCGACAGATAAAAGATTTTAACCTAACTGATATAAATATAAATATTATGAAGTGTATTCCACGCCAGAGAACTCAAGGGGAAATATATCTTTATTTGTGGGCTTTCCAGAAAAAGTCATTCTTTATAAAAACTCCTACTTCTTTTTAAATAAAAATCATTCTTTATAAAAACTCCTACTTCTTTTTAAATAAAAATCATTCTTTATAAAAACTCCTACTTCTTTTTAAATAAAAATCATTCTTTATAAAAACTCCTACTTCTTTTTAAATAAAAAGTCATTCTTTATAAAAACTCCTACTTCTTTTTAAATAAAAATCATTCTTTATAAAAACTCCTACTTCTTTTTAAATAAAAANACAATTTAATAGTTAACTTTATAAATAAATACACAATATAATATTTAACTTAACAATTTAATAGTTAACTTTATAAATAAATACACAATATAATATTTAACTTAACAATTTAATAGTTAACTTTATAAATAAATACACAATATAATATTTAACTTAACAATTTAATAGTTAACTTTATAAATAAATACACAATATAATATTTAACTTAACAATTTAATAGTTAACTTTATAAATAAATACACAATATAATATTTAACTTAACAATTTAATAGTTAACTTTATAAATAAATACACAATATAATATTTAACTTAACAATTTAATAGTTAACTTTATAAATAAATACACAATATAATATTTAACTTAACAATTTAATAGTTAACTTTATAAATAAATACACAATATAATATTTAACTTAACAATTTAATAGTTAACTTTATAAATAAATACACAATATAATATTTAACTTAACAATTTAATAGTTAACTTTATAAATAAATACACAATATAATATTTAACTTAACAATTTAATAGTTAACTTTATAAATAAATACACAATATAATATTTAACTTAACAATTTAATAGTTAACTTTATAAATAAATACACAATATAATATTTAACTTAACAATTTAATAGTTAACTTTATAAATAAATACACAATATAATATTTAACTTAACAATTTAATAGTTAACTTTATAAATAAATACACAATATAATATTTAACTTAACAATTTAATAGTTAACTTTATAAATAAATACACAATATAATATTTAACTTAACAATTTAATAGTTAACTTTATAAATAAATACACAATATAATATTTAACTTAACAATTTAATAGTTAACTTTATAAATAAATACACAATATAATATTTAACTTAACAATTTAATAGTTAACTTTATAAATAAATACACAATATAATATTTAACTTAACAATTTAATAGTTAACTTTATAAATAAATACACAATATAATATTTAACTTAACAATTTAATAGTTAACTTTATAAATAAATACACAATATAATATTTAACTTAACAATTTAATAGTTAACTTTATAAATAAATACACAATATAATATTTAACTTAACAATTTAATAGTTAACTTTATAAATAAATACACAATATAATATTTAACTTAACAATTTAATAGTTAACTTTATAAATAAATACACAATATAATATTTAACTTAACAATTTAATAGTTAACTTTATAAATAAATACACAATATAATATTTAACTTAACAATTTAATAGTTAACTTTATAAATAAATACACAATATAATATTTAACTTAACAATTTAATAGTTAACTTTATAAATAAATACACAATATAATATTTAACTTAACAATTTAATAGTTAACTTTATAAATAAATACACAATATAATATTTAACTTAACAATTTAATAGTTAACTTTATAAATAAATACACAATATAATATTTAACTTAACAATTTAATAGTTAACTTTATAAATAAATACACAATATAATATTTAACTTAACAATTTAATAGTTAACTTTATAAATAAATACACAATATAATATTTAACTTAACAATTTAATAGTTAACTTTATAAATAAATACACAATATAATATTTAACTTAACAATTTAATAGTTAACTTTATAAATAAATACACAATATAATATTTAACTTAACAATTTAATAGTTAACTTTATAAATAAATACACAATATAATATTTAACTTAACAATTTAATAGTTAACTTTATAAATAAATACACAATATAATATTTAACTTAACAATTTAATAGTTAACTTTATAAATAAATACACAATATAATATTTAACTTAACAATTTAATAGTTAACTTTATAAATAAATACACAATATAATATTTAACTTAACAATTTAATAGTTAACTTTATAAATAAATACACAATATAATATTTAACTTAACAATTTAATAGTTAACTTTATAAATAAATACACAATATAATATTTAACTTAACAATTTAATAGTTAACTTTATAAATAAATACACAATATAATATTTAACTTAACAATTTAATAGTTAACTTTATAAATAAATACACAATATAATATTTAACTTAACAATTTAATAGTTAACTTTATAAATAAATACACAATATAATATTTAACTTAACAATTTAATAGTTAACTTTATAAATAAATACACAATATAATATTTAACTTAACAATTTAATAGTTAACTTTATAAATAAATACACAATATAATATTTAACTTAACAATTTAATAGTTAACTTTATAAATAAATACACAATATAATATTTAACTTAACAATTTAATAGTTAACTTTATAAATAAATACACAATATAATATTTAACTTAACAATTTAATAGTTAACTTTATAAATAAATACACAATATAATATTTAACTTAACAATTTAATAGTTAACTTTATAAATAAATACACAATATAATATTTAACTTAACAATTTAATAGTTAACTTTATAAATAAATACACAATATAATATTTAACTTAACAATTTAATAGTTAACTTTATAAATAAATACACAATATAATATTTAACTTAACAATTTAATAGTTAACTTTATAAATAAATACACAATATAATATTTAACTTAACAATTTAATAGTTAACTTTATAAATAAATACACAATATAATATTTAACTTAACAATTTAATAGTTAACTTTATAAATAAATACACAATATAATATTTAACTTAACAATTTAATAGTTAACTTTATAAATAAATACACAATATAATATTTAACTTAACAATTTAATAGTTAACTTTATAAATAAATACACAATATAATATTTAACTTAACAATTTAATAGTTAACTTTATAAATAAATACACAATATAATATTTAACTTAACAATTTAATAGTTAACTTTATAAATAAATACACAATATAATATTTAACTTAACAATTTAATAGTTAACTTTATAAATAAATACACAATATAATATTTAACTTAACAATTTAATAGTTAACTTTATAAATAAATACACAATATAATATTTAACTTAACAATTTAATAGTTAACTTTATAAATAAATACACAATATAATATTTAACTTAACAATTTAATAGTTAACTTTATAAATAAATACACAATATAATATTTAACTTAACAATTTAATAGTTAACTTTATAAATAAATACACAATATAATATTTAACTTAACAATTTAATAGTTAACTTTATAAATAAATACACAATATAATATTTAACTTAACAATTTAATAGTTAACTTTATAAATAAATACACAATATAATATTTAACTTAACAATTTAATAGTTAACTTTATAAATAAATACACAATATAATATTTAACTTAACAATTTAATAGTTAACTTTATAAATAAATACACAATATAATATTTAACTTAACAATTTAATAGTTAACTTTATAAATAAATACACAATATAATATTTAACTTAACAATTTAATAGTTAACTTTATAAATAAATACACAATATAATATTTAACTTAACAATTTAATAGTTAACTTTATAAATAAATACACAATATAATATTTAACTTAACAATTTAATAGTTAACTTTATAAATAAATACACAATATAATATTTAACTTAACAATTTAATAGTTAACTTTATAAATAAATACACAATATAATATTTAACTTAACAATTTAATAGTTAACTTTATAAATAAATACACAATATAATATTTAACTTAACAATTTAATAGTTAACTTTATAAATAAATACACAATATAATATTTAACTTAACAATTTAATAGTTAACTTTATAAATAAATACACAATATAATATTTAACTTAACAATTTAATAGTTAACTTTATAAATAAATACACAATATAATATTTAACTTAACAATTTAATAGTTAACTTTATAAATAAATACACAATATAATATTTAACTTAACAATTTAATAGTTAACTTTATAAATAAATACACAATATAATATTTAACTTAACAATTTAATAGTTAACTTTATAAATAAATACACAATATAATATTTAACTTAACAATTTAATAGTTAACTTTATAAATAAATACACAATATAATATTTAACTTAACAATTTAATAGTTAACTTTATAAATAAATACACAATATAATATTTAACTTAACAATTTAATAGTTAACTTTATAAATAAATACACAATATAATATTTAACTTAACAATTTAATAGTTAACTTTATAAATAAATACACAATATAATATTTAACTTAACAATTTAATAGTTAACTTTATAAATAAATACACAATATAATATTTAACTTAACAATTTAATAGTTAACTTTATAAATAAATACACAATATAATATTTAACTTAACAATTTAATAGTTAACTTTATAAATAAATACACAATATAATATTTAACTTAACAATTTAATAGTTAACTTTATAAATAAATACACAATATAATATTTAACTTAACAATTTAATAGTTAACTTTATAAATAAATACACAATATAATATTTAACTTAACAATTTAATAGTTAACTTTATAAATAAATACACAATATAATATTTAACTTAACAATTTAATAGTTAACTTTATAAATAAATACACAATATAATATTTAACTTAACAATTTAATAGTTAACTTTATAAATAAATACACAATATAATATTTAACTTAACAATTTAATAGTTAACTTTATAAATAAATACACAATATAATATTTAACTTAACAATTTAATAGTTAACTTTATAAATAAATACACAATATAATATTTAACTTAACAATTTAATAGTTAACTTTATAAATAAATACACAATATAATATTTAACTTAACAATTTAATAGTTAACTTTATAAATAAATACACAATATAATATTTAACTTAACAATTTAATAGTTAACTTTATAAATAAATACACAATATAATATTTAACTTAACAATTTAATAGTTAACTTTATAAATAAATACACAATATAATATTTAACTTAACAATTTAATAGTTAACTTTATAAATAAATACACAATATAATATTTAACTTAACAATTTAATAGTTAACTTTATAAATAAATACACAATATAATATTTAACTTAACAATTTAATAGTTAACTTTATAAATAAATACACAATATAATATTTAACTTAACAATTTAATAGTTAACTTTATAAATAAATACACAATATAATATTTAACTTAACAATTTAATAGTTAACTTTATAAATAAATACACAATATAATATTTAACTTAACAATTTAATAGTTAACTTTATAAATAAATACACAATATAATATTTAACTTAACAATTTAATAGTTAACTTTATAAATAAATACACAATATAATATTTAACTTAACAATTTAATAGTTAACTTTATAAATAAATACACAATATAATATTTAACTTAACAATTTAATAGTTAACTTTATAAATAAATACACAATATAATATTTAACTTAACAATTTAATAGTTAACTTTATAAATAAATACACAATATAATATTTAACTTAACAATTTAATAGTTAACTTTATAAATAAATACACAATATAATATTTAACTTAACAATTTAATAGTTAACTTTATAAATAAATACACAATATAATATTTAACTTAACAATTTAATAGTTAACTTTATAAATAAATACACAATATAATATTTAACTTAACAATTTAATAGTTAACTTTATAAATAAATACACAATATAATATTTAACTTAACAATTTAATAGTTAACTTTATAAATAAATACACAATATAATATTTAACTTAACAATTTAATAGTTAACTTTATAAATAAATACACAATATAATATTTAACTTAACAATTTAATAGTTAACTTTATAAATAAATACACAATATAATATTTAACTTAACAATTTAATAGTTAACTTTATAAATAAATACACAATATAATATTTAACTTAACAATTTAATAGTTAACTTTATAAATAAATACACAATATAATATTTAACTTAACAATTTAATAGTTAACTTTATAAATAAATACACAATATAATATTTAACTTAACAATTTAATAGTTAACTTTATAAATAAATACACAATATAATATTTAACTTAACAATTTAATAGTTAACTTTATAAATAAATACACAATATAATATTTAACTTAACAATTTAATAGTTAACTTTATAAATAAATACACAATATAATATTTAACTTAACAATTTAATAGTTAACTTTATAAATAAATACACAATATAATATTTAACTTAACAATTTAATAGTTAACTTTATAAATAAATACACAATATAATATTTAACTTAACAATTTAATAGTTAACTTTATAAATAAATACACAATATAATATTTAACTTAACAATTTAATAGTTAACTTTATAAATAAATACACAATATAATATTTAACTTAACAATTTAATACTTAACTTTATAAATAAATACACAATATAATATTTAACTTAACAATTTAATAGTTAACTTTATAAATAAATACACAATATAATATTTAACTTAACAATTTAATACTTAACTTTATAAATAAATACACAATATAATATTTAACTTAACAATTTAATACTTAACTTTATAAATAAATACACAATATAATACTTTGAATACATACGATATACTTAACTTTATATGATATATACACAATATGATAACTTTAAATGTAATTGTTACCCTTGACTACTTGACTGTATATGTACAACTCAAGTATGTTAAAGTTTAAGAAGTACTTAAATGAGATGAGGGTAGGTTGCTGGGTAGAGATTGGGCACGCCCAGGTGAAGCACCATCCCCTTACTTGATTTACCCCCTCCACTTCTCTCCAGCAAAGCAGTATACTTCCACGTCTATATCAGTATACGACCATTCACTGCTTACCAGAAATCCTTCCATGTAACTTATACTTTTTAGTACTTTTTGCTTTTTTAGTACATTTGCTTCCTATTTATAACATGTACGTTCATTATTTAATTGTGTATTGTTACAATAGACTGCCAATTAGTGTGGCACATAGCTTCCTCGCATCTTATCGCGTACTATATTTATTTTATGCTTTTACAAGCCGTTATTGTCCATTTTGTTTAATTGCGTTTCCCACGTTTTTTTAATCTGTCAAAATTGTTTTGATTTTTTTACTTGAATTAAAGTATCAATTTAGCAAAATTTAAAGGAGCGCAGACGGTTCAATTAATCTAGGACTATCTGTACCCACAGATACTTTTTTATACTTTCGATTAACTATAAAAGTTTCATACAAATCAGATAAGTAGGTACTTTTGAAGCTATACACTATACGTGCAAATAAATGTGCTTGTGCGCATGTAGAAGAAAGATAGATGAGCGCAAAAGGTTGAAATTTATATGGGACCAACAATGAGCTAATTATGACCTACCATATGAATATAATTAAAATTGGACGTGTAGTTTTTAAGATATATTATAGACCGAGAGCTGGATACATGAAAAATCTTCTCATAAGGTACATGGATAATTTTTATTACAAAATGAACCTTTGGTGCAGACGTTCAAAAAAATGCATGTCTGCCACTCCGAAGCGGGGGAGTTAAGGGAGGGGGGCGTAGGGGGGTTGCCACCCTTCTCGGGGGGTGGAAATTCCTTTGCAAAAAATAACCCCGAGAATCGATAGAGGATCAAATTTTAAGAAAAAAATGCAGTATTAACTTTTTTCGTTAAATTAATATTTTTT
>KZ651984.1:208591-224067 GCA_001010745.2 Gerris buenoi | reverse complement strand
GGCAACACTGAGGGTCTTTGTTAATTTGTAGTAAATTGATTGAGGGCCCGGGGGACCCCCCCCCCCCTACACAGTGGAGTCATTGTCCCGTAGTGGCTTCCTCGTTAATTCCTCTACAATATTAATGGCACGAGCTCAGCCATTACATTATTATTGGACAGGGGGTGCTAGGGAGAAATTAAGCTGTTACGTTGGCAACCCTTCCTCTCACCCTTATACCTTCAGGATTCTAGGGGAAAATTCAGCCACTCCAATTAGAGTAGAAACTGACGGATTTTCCTGTTACTGTTACACTGTCGAGTCTTATCAGTGTCAGGTGGCTCTTATCTCAAATTCAATTGGAGAGCCCCTGCCCCAATGCTGTTTTCCTTTTTTATTTGATAAAAAGTTACTGGAAAGCCGTTTCTATAATTGTATTTCTATAAATGCAAAACTTGGTTTGAATACATTCGGGTTGAATCTGACAGTTTTATCAACAGATAAGAAAAATAGATAAAGTTATTTTAAAACAATAGAGTAGCATACCAAAAACAGTTAGTTAGTTAAAATATAACCACATCGTTTATTCTTTTTAATTCAATAAAGCATATTTATTTCCATTATAAAAATGGTTTTTAATTTATAAATTTCAACGTAGTGCGATATAAAATTGTCTACTTAATTCTTATTATTAAATATAATACTTACACTATCGCAAAATTTGCGATAGTGTGATAGTGTAAGATGTTGCAAATTTGTAACATCTTGTAATCTTGTGTGTAATTGTGGCGCACTCTGTCGGATAAGGCTGAACTAAAGTACTCTCTGATTTATAATGTGGCCCACAAACGGTCCCATATAGATTTCAACTGCTGAGGGGACCTCAAAACGTGTAAATCCATTAAAATTCAAAATCGAATGTTCGCGCCAACACAATACTTTCTCTTAATATGAGAATGTAAAAAAAAGTTTAACTTTCGATCATTATATAATAGTTATAATTTCTGCCGCTAGTCTGCGCTTCAACTAGGCTGCTGATTGTCTTTGATGTCGACACTCTCGGAGAGAAGAGGCTTCTGATATCGTTGAAAATGCAAATGAAGCCTCCCCCCCCCCTAACACTCTACTGCTGACTCGACACCCTTATAACTCCCGGTATAAACTGGGTATCATTACCTCGGGTATATTAAAACTTTTAATGGGTCTGAAAACACTAAACTGAAGAGAAGAGTAATGAATGTAATTTGCTATTTTTACATTTTTTTTAAATTTTTATTTTAATCCAGAAATTAGTCTTTCTCTCTAATTCTTTTTCTTTTGTGTACCTTTTCCCTCCATTTGTTAATTTTTTTTATTTTTAAATATTCTAGTCAAATTTGTTTTCTCAGACCTAACTAACTAGAGCTAACAGGGGTGTTCCATCGTGAGAACGGCAGTGTTGCTGCCTTTCCTCCATTCAATAAGTGGAACTAATAACCCTTTCGTTATTTTACTAACTTGCAATATAATTCACACCGCGTGGTTTGAGCAAACTTTCTAAAGTACAGGAGGTCGCAAATTCGATACCCATCGAAATATTTAATTTCTACGATTGAATTAACATTTTTTATCTCTATTTAGATGCGTAGAAAGTGATTATTTTCGTAGTTGTATTCTTTGCGCATTTTTCATGCACGATCATTGATTGTTGTGTTGAGAAAAATTCTTCACCTTAACGCTCGATTAGCGAGTTTGTTTTTGCTGAGTTTTTAGTGAAAAAAATGAGTGATTTAAGTGATTATGACGAAAATGAGGAGAATAAAACGCCTCCCGAGATAATTAATTCGGCAAAAAATACAACTAATGTATTAATGTCATCTTTATCATAAGAGAAATACGAACTTAACAGGATGCTTATCAAATATTTTTTTGCTGTATTTATTATTAAAATCCAACAATCGTAGATAAAGTACGGAACTCGTGCGAAAACTGCATTTTGCTTTGCTCAAACTTTATGGTTTTACTACCCTCGCTGTCACTCGGGTGCAAACTCCACACTCGCATGCAAAATGCTACTTTCCGCACCAGACGCGTTATGGTCTATCTCAGTTACACACAGTAATTAGTTTCTCTTTTCCCTGTACCCTTGGCAGCGCCACTGTCTATTACAAACTGTGAGTAGGTTCTCCCCCACTATAACCAAATAGCCATGCAAAAAGGATGTTGAACATTTTCCTAGATTTATTATATCTGGTTTTACCTTACGGAATTTTTGTCTCTCCGCATAGTATAGTTTGTTTTATAAAATATAAAGTCCACATTCAATGTATGCAGTTACTAAAAGTTATAATTATCTGTCATATATAATTATAACTTTTGTTTGAGTTATCTCCCGAATTTTCTTCTAATAGTTTTACTTTCGAAATATAAGTATAAATTACTTCACGTTGACCAAGTCCCTCCAATATAAAACGGCAGCGTTAGTGGTAGCGGGCTCTTCTAAAGACAAATAATGTTCAGTTAAAATTAATTTAGCACCTAAACATAAACAAAGTTTTAGATTAATTACTTTTTGCATACTAAGACCAAACTTACGGGAAGTAACTCATGGTATAAACTTCTGGAGATTCGTAGACAACAATTTTGGCGGGTCTTTAAAGCTGAGAGCTGTGGCTCGAAGTGTGTTATATCTCGAGTCGTGTGAGCATAATAAGCTCGATATGGCTCGTGATAGCTTGAACTATAATACGGTGCTAAATGTGGGCTAATTGTGGTCTAACATCCATACTTTTTCGATAATTGATGAGTATACTTTTAAATATATGTGTGCTAAAAAAACAGACGCAATTTCAGCAAAAGATTAAAATTATTATGGTACAAACAGGGCTTATTATGAGCAACTATCCTAATTTCAAAGCATTAAGTAATTAAAGTTTAAAATTAAAATCATTAATAGGTAAAAGAATTAAGTAGTTATAAAAAAATAAAGTATGAGGCAACATTGAATATGATAATAAGAGTTTTCTTTATCTTTAGTACGGTCTTATCAGTATTTTGTTTTGATCTTCATGTTAACAAGGTTAAAAGTTTACCCTAGTCCTAGTCTATATGACTCTTTAAATTATTAATCAACAGCTATTAGTTTAATAATTCATGGGATCTATTACGAAGGGAATGGTCGTAGCAATGAAAGAGTTCATTTAGCTTTACAATGATGTCACAAATCCAAATTTTCGGGTCCCTAAACCCTAACTTATATTTAATTCAAAAGAGAAAAAGGGTATGGAGAAGAGGGGGAGGGGGGGGGGGGGGGGGATAAATATATTCTTTTTAAGAATTCAACAGCGAATGTTCTCGCTTTGTAGACTTGGTTTCTTTTGTTCTTCGTACAATGAGAGGGGCAAGAAGGTGAAGCTTGTACATTTGTGAATACAATGTACGCCCAAGATAAAGGGGCATTTTTAAAAAATAAAAACTCAAGTGTCAGACAATTTCCTTTTATGACTTGATGGAGGGGAACGGAGATCAAAAGAGACTAAACGATGTCGTCTTACACATTTTTCATATTTAAAGAAACAAGTAAATTTAATAAAAACAAATTCATCACACGCTTTTATAGAATTTCTTACTTCGATCATTTCAACTTATTCAATTAATTAACAAATTTATTGACTAATGGTTTCTTTAGTTTTAATATTAAAAAAATGGTGCAAGTTTAACTTTTCTAGACAGTCGAGAAGCGGGTCAAAGTTTGGTTACAATATTTGAAAATAAATCTTGTTTGAGACAAACAAATTAAAAAAAAAAATTAATAATTAAAATAACTATACTGTTTGCTGTATAGTCATCAGTAGTACACAATCTATGAGCAAGTATCAGGGTTCTAGTCGAGATAAGGGTCAAGTTTAGCTTACTTGATTAGGAGACACGTAAAGTTAATTAAGTAGTGTAAAAAACAAACTTTTTTTTAAATTTTGAAACTAAATGTTTTGATGTTACGTTCACCTTATGTAGCTGTTTATTTTTACTCGCAGTCCAACCACCTTTAACAACCCGCAACCATCGCTTACCAATCTTAACCTGATTTAACCTCCTCTAACCACCTCTGACCACCCCTAACCTCATCTAACCACCTCTGACCACCCCTAACCTCATCTAACCACCTCTGACCACCCCTAACCTCATCTAACCACCTCTGACCACCCCTAACCTCAACCACCCCTAACCTCATCTAACCACCTCTGACCACCCCTAACCTCATCTAACCACCTCTATAATCACGCGTAAACACCCCTAACCTCATCTAACCACATGTAACCACTCAACCACCTCTAATCCCCCATAGCCACCCCTATCCAATCATAACCATCTAACCACCTCTGACCACCTACAACTATATCTAACCTTATCTAACCACCCCTAAACTCCCTTAACCATATCAAAATCATAATCTTTTACGTATGAATTTCAAAAAGAATAGGAAGAATGAATTCTAAACTTTTTTTTTTTTTTTTAAAAAGTCTAGAAGTAAATTAAGGAATTTTAAAGGTGAAAAATGTAGGGAAATTCGTTTAGTTAGTGTGGGAATACGGCAATATTGCCTTGAAACCTTCGCTTACATTCCACATTCCAAGTTTTCACCCTGGAGCTAATCTTCCACCAGGAAATACGAGTCTCTGGCAAATACAAGTATCATTTGGTTCTAGACTTTCCTGGAATTCACAGTGAAAATTGCCCTGCAGCATTGTTTTTAATTAAATTTCCTCCTCTAATAGTTTTTATTATTTGTATAATTTGTCAAGGAGCACGTGGCGAAGATTAAAGCAATATAATATAAATTTATAACAGCCTGCGTCGGATTTGTGATAACAGACACTAATAACTAGTAACTTATAAATAAAATAGGAATTTATAACGTTTGATCATTCGGGTAATAAAGGAATGAATATTTTTGAATTAATAAAAATTATGTTCAGAAAAATCCTTGTTGAAACATTCTCATATATTATAAGAAGTTGTGATAAAGGATGTCTCAAAAAATTCGGTACCCCTGGCTAAGTTAGCAGGATTTTGTTTTAGCGAAGAATGTTATCATAATACGTAAAGAATGTTGTCATAAAGTTTTTTTCCTACTAGCGGCAGCAAAATTACGCATTATTGAACTGTTTTTAGGCATGAAAATGTAATTTCTCTGAGGTGTCAAGAAAACTTTGCAACACGCAGCAAAATGCGATTTTGCTGCCTAGGCGGCATTTTGCTGAGGATTTTTCCAGGCTAAGCCTCGCCCACATTCCCCGCTTCAAAAAAAACAAAAAAAAAACAACTTACTGTTTTATTCAATCTTTAACCTAAATTATTTGATCAATTTATCTTAAAAATATTACAAATTTATAAAAAGAAGGTATATAAATACATATAGGAGATTATATTTATAAAATAGAAAAAGGAAAAGTATACATAATAACATAGGAAACATTTTTCTGCCGCTAGTAGGAAAAATATTGTATGCAACATGGCAGCAAAGGAAACATTTCTGCCTCATTAATATATTGCCTGCCTCGGCTTCGCCTCGGCAGTCAATCTAGTTAATTTCCATAGCCTGACCTCGCCTTCGGCTCGGAGGCTAACTTAATCATTCGTCAGAAAAATTCCATTTTGCTGCCTAATTACATAAATAACTATTTCCTGGTTTATTGGAGTGCTACCTCCAATTTAGAACTTATATTCTTAATTCTATATATAATTAGGATAAAGTTCTGATATAATTAGAAAGAGATCATTTTGACACCTGATAATTAAGATCGTTGTGAAAAAAGGTTATGTTTGTACGGTTGATGTGTCTGTATGTATATTGTTTTGGAACTTTTGGTAGTAAATTTGATAATGTGTATTAATTTATAATATATTTTTATGAATTAAAATGTGCTATTATATTTGTTGGGCGTTTTGAGGTAAAATCCTGCTATAGGACAATATAAAAAGGGGAATAGATAGCAGGTATAGGGTAAAGGAGGTTAAAATATAGTATCACTATCTCACTAGCGGAACAACTATATAACTACTTCGTTGACTCATTTGTTGACAGAAATCAGCTCTTGGTTCATGAGAAAATCCACTATGCTATAATATTACCTACCTGTGCCAAATTAGGTGCCTTTGCCCTATCATCTTTTAACTCAAGATAACCTTGCCTTGTAACCGGGGGGAGGTTAAAATATCATGTAGTTTTCAATTCTAATCAACTTTTATTAATAACAATTTTCGATTTTATTAATAACAATTTTCGATTGTATTAATAACAATTTTCGATTTTATTAATAACAATTTTCGATTTTGTCAAATCAAGGTACTTTACTCGAGCAAAACTCATGTTTTTTGACAAACCTTGTATATGACATAAAATTTGTCATCTGATGGTTGCATTTTATGTTTTGGATCATGCAGAACTTTTTATAAGGAATAACTTTTTGATTTACTGTATATTTATAACAAGTATAATTGATACAATTTAATTATTTCAAGCATTTTTAGCTCTGTTTTTCCTTAAGGAAAGCTGAATTGTTTTACAATTTAGGAGTATGTCTTATTTCCGGATATTTTTTTATTAAATAAAAACTGATCCAACTAGTTTACGAGCAAAATATATTAACGATCATTCTTTTCCGGAGTTTCAAAGAGTGAAAATTATCGGAGAAACTAACGGAATCAAAAGGTGGAAATAATTTAGGGGTCTTGGAACTCCCAAGTTTCACCTCCCCCTTCAACCGAGAAAGCACAAGCAAAGTTTTAATTGGGAACTCTTCCAGCTGTACGGGGCCCCCCCCCCCGGGGGGGGGGGGGGGGGGGGGGGGCTCTCAATCAATCTTACCCATGAAAAATATAATTAAATTCCTTCTTCCAGCCCCATCTCTCTTTCACTCACTCTCTCTTATGATTTTAATTTCGAATTTTCTTTATTTTTTTTTTCCTAGTTAAAAAAAAACTTACGAGTTATTTGAAATTGTGATTAAAAAAAATAACCTTCGGGGCTGGTTCTCGAACCTTCATCACTCAGTTTATTTTTAATACCATGATGAATAGTTTAGAGAAATTTATGTTCCAAGATGTTTTTTCTTTCTTTATTTTAACATGTTAAATGTACTTTTTTTTTTTTTTTTTTATAAATGTTTATTTTTAATTTTTAGCCTCATCGTCTCATTGATTTCAGTTATTTTCTGTATTAAAATATAAAACAACATCTGATAATTATAATTTTTATTTAATTTATCAAAGGTTTTAGAAGAGGTTGAGAGTGAATAAATGCAAAAACTTCACTTAGTGCAAAATATACTGAATTAGAAGACAATATATGGTTATTCCTAGAGGCAAAACATTAAACAATATAATTTTTGTCAGAGATAATCAATACATAGTCCAGGAGATAGCGTTGCGACACAGTGTCTGACTAACATAATGCTAGAATTTTGTGTATAAATTAATCTTTTGTCGCCTTTTGAGAAAAGTGGTCGGCTGAGTTCGTCTGCGGGACATAGCTTGGCAATAGACATTTGAAAAAAAGAAACAGGTGGAGAGCGGCCATGTCTCGCCAATTATGGTGGACAATGTGATTTTCATGATCCTGAGTACGAACTTAGGAGACCAATAATCGAGTTGATGTTAGTTTGTCACTTTATAGATGATCATTTTGAGTAATATTTGACTAACTAACCTATCGAGTGACAGACTAACAATAACTTGGTTTTTGTTCTACTAACTAATTTTGTTCTCAGGACCATGAAAATCAAATTGTCCACCAAAATAGACGTTTTTTTTTTGTTTTTTTTGTAAGTGCCAATCGCCAAGCTATTTCCCGTAGACGAACATAGCCGACCGCATATTCTTAAAAGGTGCCAAAAGATTTACTTTACACAAATTTCTAGCTTGATTTTAGTCAGACACTTTTTATCTCACTTATCCCCTCCCTTTATCTCCTTGACTAATATATACGAGATACGTACGAAGATAGTCGACTTCCCTCTTGTAAAATCAGTTCTAAGATTAATAATATAGCCTTAGAAAACTACCTCCTTAAAGTCTAGAATAGGCAGTGGCTCCCCCCATAACACCAAGGAAAAGGGGAACTAATTCCCGCATGTACCTATAAAAATGTCATTGTTTTTGATTGGTCTCGAACTAGCTAACGGCTATCAGAATACTATATTTTGTGAAGGTAAACTTAGCCTTCCTTATCAAAGATCGTTGATAAATAACGATGGCAATGAAAAGAGGTAAGTAATTGCAATGAAAAGAGGTAAGTAATTGCAATGAAAAGAGGTAAGTAATTGCAATGAAAAGATGTAAGTAATTGCAATGACTCAACATTTATTTTTTAATGAGGTGCAATAACGCAAAGTGACATCAACGCAACGTGTATGTATATGAAAACGATTTTTCTTGTCAATTGTCAATGTTAAAAAACTTAAATTTGATACTTAATTTATTTAGTGAGTTTTATAGCTTTACTTAGATTTCAATCTCGACTTGTCCACTTTGACTTTATAAACTTATTAATGAAAATAAAAGAGTGACAATTCTGGCAAAGTTTGAAGTAGTTTTATCTCCTCATCACAAAATGATAAGAGGCTGAAAGCAAAACCCGCATGTTGATAAAGTCCGAATGTCCCTGGGCGTGGACCTAAAAGCGGCCACTTCGGTTTGAAAATGTTTGAGTTTTAGTTTCAGAGTGGAGTCAGTGTTGCCGGGAAATCCAAGAACCACTTTAACCACTCTCGAAATTTCCCTAGTCTCTCTGAGTTTGACTTTACAAAGACAAATAAAGCGGAGGTTGGCAAACCCTAGCTCTTAATACATTTCTTCCTTTCTCCTTTCTAATATCGCTCCTTTGAATTAATTTTACTTGAATCTGTATATGGCAACACTGTTACTCGTGCAATCCCATGCAAATCCGAGCAAATTTTATCACTCTACAATCTTCCTCTCGCGTATAAATATTTGTATTGCGATACCTTCTTGAAAATATTACCCCAAAACCATCCTCCCCCTTCCACTATATTATTTTCTCTTTTACAAACGACCCAGATGGAAATAATATCGTTGGAAGTATCTTCTAAATGAAGAATTTTACACGGGTCAGGGAATTTTCAGCTCTCTCCACATTCTTGTGAAATTTAATAACAAGAGATGAAAAACAACAATATGAAACACAGAGCTAAAAGAAACAGCCAGCTTTATAAACATTCCTTTTTATTTCAAATTTTCAAAAAAAGAAAAAGAATAGTAATAAAATGTCAAAGTATTTTAGAATTTCGAGCTAATTAAGAAACAAAAAATACCCATATATATATATATATATATAAAATGTAACTTTTTAATGTATAGAGGCTCTGGGAAAGGGGGCCTTTTTGCCCCTTAAGACCTTCTCCCCCTCCCTCATAGGTGTGCTGCTGGTTCCGCTCACATTCACGCACAATGGAGTCCCTCAAACGGGGTTTCAACAGGGAGTGGCACTCTAGAGTGGCCACTAAAGAGTGGACTCGACCCATCTGAACGTCACCGGGAATGAGGATAGTTCACTACCGCTCACTCTCCATATCAAACACGTTTGGTTTTTAGGTGTGAATACTCCAGTTGCCAGCTTGTTTCTTGTATGAACTTGGAAATTATATTTTTTGGAACACGAAACATAGATTTCAAGCCTTTGAAGAGTCTCCAGTAACTAAGTGTCGTAGCTTAACATGCAGCTTTACTTTAACCCTCAGAGCTTGTTTCCTGTTGGTGTTTGATTTTGAAATGAGTGGTGTAACGCGTACCAGGAGTTAATCAGACTGGATTTCAGACATTCTTAGCATATTCTTAAATTCTTCATAGTGATTTTTTCTTAGTTCGTCGTCAACCAAATTGCGTGCCTCCGAATTTCAACTAAGTATCCACTTTCTTTATACCCAATAACGCCTTTTCTTCCGCTTTATCCATCCATGTGACTGTCTCAAAGTTTCTCCTGAAATACCACTAGTAGTGGTNGAGCAATGCAAAATGCCGTTTTCGCACGAGTTGCGTACCGTACTTTATCTACGATTGTTAGATTTTAATAATAAATGCAGAAAAAAATAATAAACTTCCTGTATGTAAGCTCGTATTTCAGTATTTCTCTTTTGATTAAGATGACATCAATTCGTTAGTTGTATTTTGTGCCGAATTAATTATTTCGGAAGGCGTATTATTCTCCTCATATTCTTCATAATCACTTAAATCACTTATTGATTTTCACTAAAAACTCGATGCAAACAGTTACTTTTATTAAATAAACATCAAATTATTTATGATAAATGTAAACAAAAAAGACCAGTAGCTTATGATAATATAGGAAAAATTTTGGTTTAGAATTTGGATGGGTGAAAAAAAAAAATTAGTAAACAGGGTACAGGGTACAAAAGTCAAAATAGTATTTACCCTTCAAGATGCATGTCGTTAGAAAGCTTTTTAATATTTTAAGAGGACAGTAATTGTTGTTATGTTCACATTTGTCATATTTTTATAAAGGGGGGTAAAATGGAAACAAGTTTTTTTTTGCTATTTTTGACCCTAAATTGTCAAAATTTGACCTCTAAATGGACTATAAAAATGTTGGCCAACGAACTCATCCTTTCTTTTGATATTATTGACATTTTAAAATTGTTTGTTAAAATTTGTTTGGATTTTTTAAGTGCATCCCTAGGGTGAGATATCTGGAGTGACAAATACATTCATACTTCTTACAAACATAAAAGAAAATTGTAATTTCAGGAATAAATTAATAGAAAATCAACGAATGTAAATAAACGGTAATAATGGATAATTAAATCGAGACGGAGACCTCGCTCTAGGAGCCTATCTGCACTTACTGAGGTCTCTCTCCTCAATTATCTAGCAAATAATTATTTCTTTTAAATTTTATAATAATGTATGGACTTTTTTTTATGTATTATTTTTGTGAATTGATTTATTAGAGGAAATAAATATTATTATTATTAATTAAGAATGGTCTAAAACGTAATTCCATGGAGAAAATTTTCAAAACGTCCACATTACAAAAATTTTGAAGCCATTGCAATAGCTTAATTTTTCTTAGATAGCATTTTTTATTTCTTTTATGTATTATTTTTGTGTATTGTTTTTATTGGAGGAAATAAATATTATTATTATTAATTAAGAATGGTCTAAAACGTAATTCCATGGAGAAAATTTTCAAAACGTTCACATTACAAAAATTTTGAAGCCATTGCAATAGCTTAATTTTTCTTAGATAATTCGCTAAAAACATAGGGGAGTAACAATCTAAAGAAGTGCCGATCATTAAAAAAGCTTCATTTTTTTTAAAAGGGCAATGTACTCTGTGCAAATTTTCGACCATACTTGGGCATCATCAGGCATTCATCTGAGTTATAAGAGTGGTTTTCATTTCAAAACTCCTGTATAAAAACCAATTTTCTTTCATTATCATAGAAGATGATTAATTTTTAGGTGAATTCAAAGAGGCGGGAAACTTACTTAGTTAAATACTCTTTACATTTTAAATGAGGGAAAACTTCTCCAAGGAAAATGAGAAAAGAAACTTTATAGCTTTTCTTTTTGAAAGAAATATTTTTTTTTCTTTTGAAGATAAACTGTGTATTTAATATTTATTTGGGTTATCACGATATTAAATTTGGGCTAAAAAATATTATAAAGAGAGTTACGAAGTTGAAAATAAATAATAAAAGAAGATAGGGAGTAGTTTAAACATGAGAATTCTAAATAAAGATCTATGTAAGAGTTTAATATTTGAAAATGATACGAGGTCCTAGTATAATATGTGGATAGGTTTTTGAAGGGGTTGGTACGACTGCTACGAGGGAAGAGCATGGATTTCAAACTCGAACCTTATCAATCATTCATGAACGGAATATCGAGTAGGTCGGATTTGTGCTTTTCAGGGATTGATCCCCTGTCGATATCTGGGCCTTCTATCCGCCGGGTCAACACCCCTCCTATACTTTTAAACAGCCGAACCCATTCGTCATTGTCAAACGTAAAGTAAGCATAATGAGTCTCCGAAAAACCGTTACCTTGCAGATGTCACATTTTAGGTCTTTATTAAGAAAAATCTCTCCATTGCAACTCCAAGTAAACTTTCCCAATTTACGAGTACATAACTTGGCATCGCGTGGCTCTATTATCGAAGCGAGCGTAATGCTATAAATATTAGATTTAATCATGATGAGTTGGTAGTTAGATGATGACTTTTATAGAGTGCCGTGTAGTGTGGAGAAGGGTGTCTATCTACATTTTCCTTAACTTACATGTTCCGGCCATCTACATTTCAACTTTATAAAATGTACCCCTTCACTACTCAATAACTACTGCTTGTATCAAGTTAATATTTTACAAGCCTATTTCAATTGTACTTTAGACGATGTATATGATTTTTTTTTTTTTTNCCCGTAGTTATTGATAATTGTAATTTGAATTATTTAAAATTTAATCTTTCGGTAGTAAGAAAACTACCAAAAACATAAAAATTGAATTTCTAATAGATGTACCAGGTGCAGGTAAATATAGTCCATAATCACAAAAAAAAACAACAAATTAATTGTACACAAGAGAAAACAAAACATAAAGCAAGGGAGAAATCACACACTAACAAACAAGGAGAAATATGAAACGCGAGGGAAGAAAAAAACATAACCTGATCAAATTTCTAAGAATTTTCCCCATTCTTCTTGATCTTCTACANTGACTATAGAGTCATGGATCAGATTCCTTTGTGATTGTGTGAAGTGACTCACCGCTTGGCTGTGATAGTAGTGTTCAGGATAGAAAAGTGTGACAAATTACTTTTTTAGTAATTAATTTTGACTTCCTTCTACTTGACTTAAAATTTTTTTAAAAATTTAACATTTTGGTTTGAAAATGTTCTGAAGAGGAACGAAATATAGCCGTTTTTGAAAAAAAAATTCTAAATGGAGTAGCATTTTTTTTCTTTTTCAACACACCCCTATCGACACAAATTAGTTATCTTATATACTTAATTAAAGGGGACAACCTAAATAGAAATTGGAATGGTTAATAGATTAGATTATTAGAAGTTCTAGGACGGATGAAGTACCTAACCAACGCTTTGTTATCGAACTTGACTATACTTAATAACACTCTTGCTCATATTTTTGAGAGTTAGAAGTTGGAAATGCTTTTTTATACGGAGAACTTATAACTTAACATTATTTAGNATTGTTTTCTGTATTTTAAACGTTTAGGTCCGCTTTAATAGTTTTAATGATATTTATCACTTTCATAGCGGTGTCGCTCTGTTGGTTTTATTAAAAAAATGTATTCTAATCGAATAGGTGATAATAGAATCTTTTCCCGTCCTGAAATTCCAATTATACATTTTATGATTGGCTTGAGAAAATATCAGAAAAATTATACCCCGAGGTGAAATCGATAAATGAATTTTTGTTCCAAATTTAGGGGCGCTACACTCCAAAAAACACTGAAAAAACGTGGAAAAATTATTTCTCGAAACGGTTCGGATGATTTTGATTAAAAAAAAATTCTAAAATGAAGCCCATTTAAATACGAATCTAACTTTATAAGCCGTTTACCCGGGAAAAATTAGGTTTCTGACAAAATAGCTTTAAACGCGAACGTATAAAGAGGCCGGGTTCGATTCCCCGCCGTAAAGAAGTTATTTTTATGATAAATTTTGATGAAATGATCAATAATAATTAAATTTACATATGAAAACTAGTAAATGGAAAAAACACTGGGCTAAGTAATTATGAACTCGTATAAGACAAAGTTTGTCTCGNTTGTAAGTTGTCTTAAGGCTCTACCGCTCTTTGAGGTTAGAAAAGTCATTAAAATGAATATTTTATTGGTTCTAAGCAAGATATCAAAAAATCAAATCACAGGCTTCATTCCTAATTTTAATTCTGCACAATTTGAGCCCTTTTCAACTTCCTATGATAAATAGTACAGGCGCCATTTCAATACAACAATAAAACTCGTATTAAAATGACGCCTGTATTATTTATCATAGGAAGTCGAAATAAGGCTCAAATTGTGAAGAATTTAAATTAGGAATGAAGCCTGTGATTAGATTTTTGATATCTTGCTTGGAACCAGTATAATTGTAATTTTACTGTTTTTCCTAACCTCAAAGAGCGGTAGAGCCTTAATTTGGTTATATTTTGTTGTTCTTTTTTTTCTTTGAATAAAAATGATTAATGATTGTTCTATTAAAAACTTAGTTTTGTGGAGTAAACTAAACGTTTGTTTCATTTTATTAAACGGTAATTAAATAATTTTTGATTATTTACATATTTTAAAAACTAATCGGCCCCCCCCCGTCAGGGGGGGGGGGTTAAAATTATGTTTTCCACGATAAATCATAACACTTACATAATACTAAAAAAAAACCATATATTTCAGCACATCGGGGAAATGGGTTAATANAATCAAAATAATTTGAAAACATCTATAATTAAAATAATTGTAATTAAAACACAAAACTATGTAGAGTAAACAATTGTTCAACTTTTAATAACTAAATGAATCATTTTTGAAAAACTTTTAAATGTTGTTGTATTGTACCAAAATTTAATGTCTAAAACTTATCTGAAAATGGAAATAGCACTTTTTTTTTCTTTTTTTTGACGAAAGTTGCTAAAGCTCTACAAAATGCCCTTGTGTGTGTGTGGATTACAAATTCTAAACAGCAGACAAATCCTTTCCACAGGTTAATTAAAATTATATTAATGATGCGTATGCGCTTAAATGAGGGGGGGGGGGGCTTCAGCCCCTCCTTTGCCCGTATTAAAGGACGCCCATAGATTCCTATCAATATTTACGAGTGAAATATATTTGTCAAGTCCATTTTGTTTTTATCTATTTTTTTACTGGAAATATTTCAGCAAAATATTAGTTGAGATTCGTCACATTGAGGCGAAGTAATGGAAACATGCATTAGGTAAGCACCTAGTTTAATCGTTATCAGACAGTTGATAAAGGGTAAAAAAGATAACAGGGTTTATAACTAGCGATGTCACGGGGGACGCGAAGAGATCACGCAAAGTAACCCAAGTGGGCTGGGTCTCGCGCTGGTCACGCGACACGCTATCTCTCCCACCGATATAACTGTTATTAACATCTTGTCCATCTTTCTGAATGTCATTTGTTAAGTCTTTCGACAGTGGTGTAACCAAGGATCTTGTAGAATAGGGATTGAAGACTAAGCATTCCCCCCTGGGTTAAAAAGTGTCGCCAAGAACTTGCGGAAAACATCTACATCAAACTATTAATGTGCGTGCGCAGTAGTAGGACAAATTTCTTCCCTACTGTTATCCATTGTTTATTTTTGAATGAAAGGTTACAATCTAACACATTTTAATCAAGTTTTTAATGAAATATTTTATTGTTTTAAGTGTTTTTTTTTTTTTTTTTTCAAATTACAGTTTTAATTTAATATATTAATAAAATTTAGCTATTAGAATAGTTTTTAA
>KZ651984.1:165056-176187 GCA_001010745.2 Gerris buenoi | reverse complement strand
AAGGAGTGCACTTTTCATGATAAATAAGAATGTAAATTGAGGTTATCTCCAAAACCGTTTCACCTACGAATAAAAGTCATGAGATCTTTTTTGTAGGAAATGTTCTAAGCTACAAATTTGTTTACTTGTATTTGCCGACTTGTATTAGCCGCCGGCTTCGCCGGCGCCTCGCCCAAGGCGGCGCCACATGCGACCGCATGTCTCGCATGGCCCTTGCGCCGGCCCTGACTACACAATTAGCTACACTCACTAAAATTGAATTGCGATTTTTAACAGATATAATATAGGTTATAATTATAATAAACAACTAAGTCAAATATACAAAAAAAAGTTTATAAAATATCCCTCTATATAGTCATATATTGTATTAAACATTATAATGATAATTGCATATCGTGTAAGAGTTATTCTTAAAAAAATCGGGTCAGTCCTGAAAATGTATAAAGGTAAGTTTGAAAAGTGTATGAAAAATGTATAATAATGATAGTCGGAGAACTTTATGGTCTTTGTTTAGATTCAATAATTTTGTCTTATAAAAAGTTAAGGAGTAAATAAGTGTTTTGGTTTTTTCTTGTTGGTGTTTTTTTTTACGGAGACATATTTAGTTTGACGAACTTTATGAGATAAACCAAGGACATTTAAATTTATAATAAAGCCGAGGAAAACTGTGGACGCCACAATCTCTAATAATATCGTCTTGCGTGTCAACACTGCGTCCTCCATAGTTTTGAAGTTGAAGAACCTTCAAATGACTTAATGAAGATCTCCAAACCCTGATTCTAACCTTAGTTGGTTAGTTAGGAGTTTGGCCGCTTCCTCGACAAGCGCTTATCTCGTTAACGAGTCGGAACTCAACTGATGAATAAATTATAACCTAAAGTAACTCTTATCATAAACTACAAACCACAGCTGATTAATATTAATCTGTTAATCTGTTTCCCTTTGGACTGATACCTAGACATAAATATCAATCACTTAGAGAGTCTATAACGACAGTTTAATTATTTTACTTAGGGTCATAAATTAATTAATAACTGTATCGATCTGATATCTAAACCACAATTAATAGATAATTATATGTCATTATTTTCTAACTGATACGAATAATTCAACAGACACAAAGTATTTTTATTAGGAAAAACACGAATTTGAGATATTGATGGATTTACAAGGTCTTCGGTGATTTACCACTCCAATATGACGGTCATATTGTGGCATTGTGTCACGTCACATTGTAATCGCTATTTACGTTCCTAGAGCAGTAAGGGCGTTATTACAGGCCGAGGGCGAAGTTTGAAAGCACGAATGCGTTTAACGCCCGAGGCCTGTCACAGCGCTTACTGCTACACTATTAGCGCTGTTCGTACACTATTTTATCGCCCACCACATGTAAACTAACAACAAAAAATTATTTTGCCTTAATCTTCAAAAACAATAAATGCACATTGAGGTTAAATCATTACCAAAAACAGCAGTTGTAAAAATATTGATTGTTTACAAATTGAACAGCTGACGCTGAGAACTACTAGCGCTTCCTGCACGCCGCGGCCCGGCCATGAAGCGGCCGCTTCTCGCACTAATTAGCGGCCCTTTAATGGATAAAGCATGCATTATTACCGGCCGCTCAGGATAGGAATGTTTACAAGTGGAGGGCGCTAAGCCAATTTAACATGTGTTTTATTTTAATTTTTTGATAAGAAAGGAATAAAAAATAAATAGGCTTTATAGTGATAAGCTTAATATGAGATTTTTTTTTACCCCCCCCCCCCTCATATTAGTAACGTCCTTAATTTTTATCTCTTGGGTTTTAAGGGTTGGGATGGTTTAGGACAGGTTTGTATGCGTTAGGTAAAGAAACCTAACAGATAAGAAACCTTCCTGTTAGTATTGTAACACGGCACCACAGATATGTGGTGGTGGTAGCGGGCCCTGTGGGCCGTGCACAAAAACAATACTTTCTGGGACGGGAAAGGGGGGAGCGACACAAAATACGCATCAAACAACACCAATGGCTTCAAATAAAGTATACTTATTCGCAAAAGCAAACAACAAAAAAATGGTACAATCTGGAATAACAAATTCTTTGGAAAAATAGAAAATAACACAATAACAAAAATAAAGAAAAGAAAAAAAATAAAAGGTGCCCCAATACCTCTCAGTCTCCACCCCTTACAAAATGAAATAACGGTTAATAATAAGAGAAAGATTTTTGGCAAAATGCGCAACCCGAAAGAAAAATAAGTAAATAAAAAAATCTGAAGAGCATTTACTTGAAAAAGTGCGCAACGAGCTACAAAAAAAATAGATATTGTTTAAGAAAATTAAGTTAAAGAATTATTTAATCCCCTTAGCTTTAACTCTAAGGTAATCCATGGGTGGCTTCCTCCAGGACCTTCAAGAACTGGTGGAGGGGGTACCGGTCATCCTGCTCCGGATCCCAAGGCACTTTGGTAGGTTCTGGGTTGTCGTCTCGGCCTTCGGTCCCTCCGGTACTCGCGACAGCAGTCTCTCGAACTGACGCATGACGGCCGTGAAGCTCAGGGTAGGGTCTACGCTTCCTTCCTTGTCTGACATGGTGGAAGAGAGAAACAAAAATAAACAGCCAGTATTCCCCCGAGTCACCCACGGATAAGCGTACGAGCCGCGCAGAAATAATTACACCAAATATTAATTACAAAAAGTAATAATACATAAATAAATAAAAATAAATACTACGTAGACAAATTTATGAATAACACAAAAATTAACAAAAGAAAGTAAATAAAAACACATCATGAATTTAAATAAATAAATATCTACTACAGGTACAAGATTTATTAATTTGATGTGAAACCTTACTACACATGGATAACAAAAAAAAGGAAATTCCTTAGATCTACTTACAAGAAAACTCGAATGGTTTATCGATCAGATGTCTGTATACAGTAAAACNAATTATTTTATAATTAAAACGTTTATTTATTAAATATTACATATTAAACTATAATATATGATGTTATAAGATAAAGATAATAGTATAAACTGTTTTTGCCAAAATAAGAGGTTATGACACGGAGTGGTAAACACTGTTACTTTCTCTGCCTAGGCAGACAAATATTTGTCTGCCTAGGCAGAGAAAGTATTTTCTTGACTGTTTTAACTACTTTCCTGCCTGTTTATAATATTTTAATGACAAATCAGCGAAATAGTACTTTCCAGCCTAAAAACAGTTAGGTAATGTTTAATTTTGCTGCCGCGAGTAGATAAAAAAATAAAAGGTGCCCCAATACCTCTCAGTCTTCACCCCTTACAAAATGAAATAACGGTTAATAATAAGAGAAAGATTTTTGGCAAAATGCGCAACCCGAAAGAAAAATAAGTAAATAAAAAAATCTGAAGAGCATTTACTTGAAAAAGTGCGCAACGAGCTACAAAAAGAAATAGATATTTTTTAAGAAAATTAAGTTAAAGAATTATTTAATCCCCTTAGCTTTAACTCTAAGGTAATCCATGGGTGGCTTCCTCCAGGACCTTCAAGAACTGGTGGAGGGGGTACCGGTCATCCTGCTCCGGATCCCAAGGCACTTTGGTAGGTTCTGGGTTGTCGTCTCGGCCTTCAGTCCCTCCGGTACTCGCGACAGCAGTCTCTCGAACTGACGCATGACGGCCGTGAAGCTCAGGGTAGGGTCTACGCTTCCTTCCTTGTCTGACATGGTGGAAGAGAGAAACAAAAATAAACAGCCAGTATTCCCCCGAGTCACCCACGGATAAGCGTACGAGCCGCGCAGAAATAATTACACCAAATATTAATTACAAAAAGTAATAATACATAAATAAATAAAAATAAATACTACGTAGACAAATTTATGAATAACACAAAAATTAACAAAAGAAAGTAAATAAAAACACATCAAGAATTTAAATAAATAAATATCTACTACAGGTACAAGATTTATTAATTTGATGTGAAACCTTACTACACATGGATAACAAAAAAAAGGAAATTCCTTAGATCTACTTACAAGAAAACTCGAATGGTTTATCGATCAGATGTCTGTATACAGTAAAACCTGCTGAAGTGACCACCTGTGTATATTGACCACCTTGTCAATGTGACCACTTTTTCATGGTCCCCTTCATACTTTCCTGTACATTTTCTTCTGTGACCACTTTTAGTCGGTCCCTTCGGTGGTCACTTTATCCAGGTTTTACTGTATTATTGTGTTAATCAGGGTAATTTTATTGTTTATAGGGTGAAAATTACAAGCTTCAAAAAATGTTGATGTTAAAAATCGTAATGAGTGTTATGACTAAAAGATTTTTGGAAAATGCGCAACCCGAAAGAAAAATAAGTACATAAATAAAAAAAAATCTGAAGAGCATTTACTTGAGAAAGTGCGCAACGAACTACAAAAAGAAATAGATAGTTTTTAAGAAAATTAAGTTAAAGAATTATTTAAAAGAAGAGTCCAGCACTCCCGACTGGCCAAAACCTCTGTCAAAGCGAGGGGCGGGTCTGAGGGACCTTTCCAGAATTATCTCACGAGATTTCAAAAAGAAATTCAAAGTTTTAAACTTACAGTCGTAAATCTTCCTTGGTAATCCAAATTAATACTTTCCAACAAGGCACACAGCCACGATTCACTTCGATACTTACAACAACTCTACCAAAACGTCCCGTTCTAACACTGACTGACTCCCAGGGCGCAGCGGGCTCCCATATATACCCTGCGGCGGGCGCACGAGCGCGCACCGGCACGCACGCGCAGGACCACGCACGAACACGCACGCGCATGCACATGCAGGAACGTGCACGAAAGCGCACGGCCGCACACCGAGATGTACGACCACGCACGAGCGAGCACGAGCACGCACGACAGCGCTCACGCACCCGCCGCAAGGCATACTAACGTGGGGGCCCGAAACTGAGCCCCTGGGACAAAGTGGGCCACTTTTTACAGTATTACTGCGCATGTCGTACAAACCGGTACTTTGTTTGTTGTTAGCCCCCCCCCCAAAAAAAAATTAAGACTCCTCAACCACCGTACAACAGTTTGTCCTAAAATTTTGAAATAATTCATTTAAATACCTTGTGGTAGAGCGATGAAAAGTGTAAAAAATTAATTTAACTTTATATTATTACCTTTTTAATCGGTTTAATCATTGTGACACACCGGGGGAATCAAACCAGGAACATCTAATAAATAAAAAACTCTTTTTTTAATTTTTTGAGCGATTCATTTAAATTTGTTAATTTTAATTTTATTTTACTTTCATAATATAGGGCGGGATGGGAAATACTAAAATTTTATTTCAGCATTTAATAGCGTATAGCCTAATAAATCTACGAAACCCTGTACTGGAAGTACGAAAAAGTACTGGTACTTCTTTAGATGGTTACTCCCCTATGTGGTTTTAGAATATAAATAACTTCAATTAAATCATTTTTAAGACAAAGTGATTTTAGTTCTTAGTGATCTTAGTATTATTTTAGAAGTATTATTATGATCGAGTATAATATTATTTTAGTTCTTAGTGATCTTAGCTTTTAAGACAATAGTGATTTTAGAAGTATGGTTCAATGTACTTTGGGACAAAGGAATATCACACTTCTGTTTTTATAAGGGGAGTAACAGTCTAAAGAAGAACGTTCTGTACACCTTCTTTAGATTGTTACTCCCCTCTGTTTTCTTTATGAGGGGAGTAACAAACTAAAGAAGTTCCAAAGTACTTATATGTAAGAACTTCATTGATGTGATTTTTTTTATTAACTGTGAACAAGTTGAAAGAGCGAACATTTTGCAATGCTAATAATCCTGTTTTTATGATATATAATGTATATATATTAGATTTTTTTTTTTGTCAAAACTAGCATTAATATCAGTGCTGAATAAATCATTGCTTCGTAGCTCCTGCAGAGATCCATTTCGATAGCTAAAAGAGGAAATTGGGTTACATTAGAAAAAGGCAATGTTTGGACTTTTCAGGGGTTATTTTAAGCTACGGAAGCTTTTTTATACAGGGTGGAATGATCTGGCTCATGAATATAAGGGGGGGGGGGGTTGAGAAGGGGGCAAGGGGAAATATTCCCCCGGGGGAAAGTGGGGAAACTACAGACATGACTCCACACACACACACATAGATCAACCGTGTGAAAACTGTCCCATACATGTGTCTCGGTAACTTTGCTGTGACGTCATAGGGTGGTGACAAGTTGGGCACGCTTCACTTGCACTCCAAGCCTACACCGGCATCAACTGGAACTAAACAAACGAAACTTGGCAACAATGTTTGTACGATGCTTCTGATTACTCACACAAAGACACAGGTGTTTCATTTTCACGACTACTAGGACAATATCACGTGACTTTTCATTAATAAGAGGAGATTAGATTCAAAATGTCACCTGGAAAATATCACAAAGCCGTTAGACAGAGTCAAGTCCGTCAATAAGTTCAGCTTCAGTGCAAAATCAATTTAAGTCATTTGTTCGTTTCTTTTTGCTTTCGAGCTTACCGGCGGAAACGCCACTGAATTTTTAGTTTTAAGTTTTCGAATTCAAAAATTCCATTTTAGACATCAAGGAACAATTTTCACCTTGTGTCTGTCTGTTGGTCTGTCGCTCTGAAGTTTAAAAATTTTGCAAGAGCAGGAGTATTTAATTAATATCAAAGATAATGGAAGAATGGCAGTTCAGAATAAATTCAATCTTTCACAGAAGGAATCGAATCGAACCACACAGCCACGTTTAAAGCCGCAATGCACTAATTGCTGAGCTACGACAGACTAGCAAGGGTATGGTAGCTACTAATTTTTAATGAGCCCAAATGGTTATTTAACTACGATTGCAGGTTGACTTCTAAAAGCCTCTTCCAGATTAGCGAACACGAACCGATAAACATGCCCAGTATTATTTTGTTTTTTTTATGCCACTTCTTGGGAAACTTCGCCCATACGTGTTCTGGTAGCCTCATTCAATGAGACTTTCTTTGAGCCATCGCTCTCGTCTATCTTAAAATTTAATTGAATGCCCTAATGCAGGAAGGAGATGCAATATTGAACTTTCTTCTCCAGAATCACAAATGACACAGCCTAGTTCCATAACCACTCCTATTCGACACAAATGCTTTTGCAGGTGATAACGGCCTGTTAAAAGATGGAAACATGCTACATATTTCCTGAGTTCTTGGGAGAGCAGGTGAGACTAGGTTCTTTTAATGTTTTCCACGGCTTATCTGCTGCTTGAATGGAATGCTCTTCCATCATCTCACGGCACCGGGACATTTTTAATCAGTGTTCATTTAGCATTAAGTGCTAATGGTGGAACTGACTGATCTCTATTAGATCCTTCCCAAGCTAACATATCTGCCTGCTCATTTCCATAAATATAGCAATGATTTAGGCTCCACTGGAGAACTACTGCCGTCGCTTTAGTATGAAGCCGGTCAATTAAACATCTGCAGTAATTTACACCCTATAAAAGCTGTAAGTGTTGCTTGGTACGGATGTTATTGCAGCAACTGGGTCAGTCAGTAATACTACTTTACTATCTGTCCTGGTTTGTTGCTTTAATGGGCCAGATCTATAGTAAAAAACTGCTAGTTGCTCATAATACAAGATCATCCGCATATAAGAGAGATGACACCCTGGAACTGATTCATCTGCATTTATGTTGTCATCGATCATCACTTTGAACAGAATGTGACTCTGTAAAGTTTGCTTATAGGATGATGTAGCATGTTCGAGTGCGTTGTAGAAAACGCACTCGAATAAATCTCTTGGCTAGCAACGAGACAACACTACTAAACAGATGGCCAGTGATATCTTTTACAATCAGCTTTAAGAGAAGTTTTTGCCTCCCAACCGAGACGAATACTGTTTTAAAATCAACAAAACTGCTAAGGTTCTCTGTTTTCTATGATACCCATCTTTAATTTCCTGTTTTAGGTGGGCGATTTGCACTACTGTATTCCTACACTTATTGACATACATCTATTTAAAAGAAAGAAATTGGCCAACTGCCTCCGCCAACCACCCTATTACTTCTTGTACAGTTTAGAGATATCACTAGTCAGAGGTATAGGTCTAAAGTTCTGTGGCAAATTCCCTATTTTCCCTCTCATTAGAATTGGTATCATATCAGCCTTCCACCATAGGCTTAAAAAATGACTAATCCAGATCTGTCGGAAGAGAGAGAGAGAGTATTGTACTCTTATCCTTTTGCCCTAGATTAGTTAAAAATTTAGGGAGGATGCTGTCAGTTAGCAATTCTGTCAAACATTTTTTCTTTCTGCATTTGGTTTAGTACAAACACTAATTTTGTAAGAGTAATAATGTAAAGGTATTTCTTTCCTCTTTCTGAGTTGGGCAAACCTAAACATCCCGTAACACTTTGTTAGAGTGATTATGTTGAGAGTGTTGTGCCTGTCCGTAGCCTTGAGTACGTTCTCCCTCCTACCCCCTCTATCTTGGTACCTTTCCCCTTCCCTTGTACCTCTTCTCCCTATCTGTTTCTTCCTTCTCTAACCCTAACCAGTGACCAGTGTCCCTTATGTCTCTGTAGAGTTCAATACACTCACCCCTTCATTTCATTTTGTATGTTAATTGCTAACTACTATTATTTAATATATAAAGTTTACTTCACGTGTGTGTTTGTTTTCTTTATTAATCGAACATACTTCATACAGGAAGCAGTCAACTTATCATTTAACTTACAGTTGCTATCCTAGGTCCTAGGGTTTAAAGTTACTGATTTTTGCATAGTGCTTATAGATGAAGCTCAGATATCTTTCTTGGAAGTAATGAGGGGCCCTTATTTAAAGGATTATTGGTATATTTATTCTGGTTCAGTAAACTAGGTAGGAAGAGGTGAGCTCTGACTGCATCCTTTCCAAAATTTAATTTGCTGAGAATGCTTTTGTAGGTAGATCGCTTGGCTATAAGAATTTCTTTTTTGAGTTTCGCTATCCTTTGCTTAAGTAAAATTAAATTTCTTTGGCTATTGGCTATTACATAACCCTAATTCTCTTTTAGCCTAGTTGGGTTCTAATTTTAGTTTTTCGAGTAAAAGTTTCAAAACAGGTTGAAATCGATGGAAGAGAAAATTTCCATTAAGCTTCAGTTTTGTTTTGAACAAATTTTTCCGAATTTTTATCTAGCATGCACTCGGTTATACATACTTATCCTATTCCTCGGCATACATTTTCCAATTTGCTTTCCTTTTATGACACAAAGGCTTAACATCTTCCACTACTCTCTCCTCTTTTAATGTTAAATTTATAATTAGAATTTTGTGTCGTCGTTTAGCATCGTCTGCTACATGAAAGCAAGACATTTGGTGAAAGCAGAACATTTGACTTTTTGTTTGATTTTCCAAATGGAACATACGGTTTGAGGATACGAATTCTTCAAATATTATCCCAGTGGCATCTGTTAAAGCATATCCCCACATAGTGGATGGAGCATTTAGGTCACCACATAAAATACATCCAGTGGGGAGCATAGGATATATTTTAACACCTCATGTGGGGATATGCTAAAATATATCCCATGCTCCGCACTATTTCCAATCATGTTATATCAGGTTTATATCGTGGGAGTTATACAAAACCCTGTTATACAAATAGGGATCGTCTAAAGGCCCCATACACGATCAAACATTTTGCGCCAACATGGTGTTTGCTCAAACCTGATGTCGGCCAAATTTTGGCCATACACGATCATTTTTGGCCATACACGTCAAACATCATGTTGCGGTTGCGCAAACATTTTGACCGTGTATTAAGACAACCATTTTTCCAGGAAGCTAATTTTACTCCTTCTAATTTATTGATTGCGGTGTGTTCTTTTAATGACCTTAAAGTTCACTGCGATTTTTAATTTAGCTGCCACTGTAATACGTAATACCCAATGCCAATTGGCGTGCTCGTGGAAGAACATAAATCTGGTAACATGAATCTATAAGCATTGAATTCAGTCCGTTGATGCACCTTGCTTCTACTATACCATATATCGTATATATAATCGCCGTTGTTGTAATAGTCAGGGTGCCCATAGGCAAAAAAGTAACTTACTCTTTCCAAACCTTTTTGTATGACCCAGCGTGAAAGCAAGACATTTGGTGAAAGCAGAACATTTGACTTTTTGTTTGATTTTCCAAATGGAACATACGATTTGAGGATACGAATTCTTCAAATATTATCCCAGTGGCATCTGTTAAAGCATATCCCCACATAGTGGATGGAGCATTTAGGTCACCACATAAAATACATCCAGTGGGGAGCATAGGATATATTTTAACACCTCATGTGGGGATATGCTAAAATATATCCCATGCTCCGCACTATTTCCAATCATGTTATATCAGGTTTATATCGTGGGAGTTATACAAAACCCTGTTATACAAATAGGGATCGTCTAAAGGCCCCATACACGATCAAACATTTTGCGCCAACATGGTGTTTGCTCAAACCTGATGTCGGCCAAATTTTGGCCATACACGATCATTTTTGGCCATACACGTCAAACATCATGTTGCGGTTGCGCAAACATTTTGACCGTGTATTAAGACAACGATTTTTCCAGGAAGCTAATTTTACTCCTTCTAATTTATTGATTGCGGTGTGTTCTTTTAATGACCTTAAAGTTCACTGCGAGTTTTAATTTAGCTGCCACTGTAATACGTAATACCCAATGCCAATTGGCGTGCTCGTGGAAGAACATAAATCTGGTAACATGAATCTATAAGCATTGAATTCAGTCCGTTGATGCACCTTGCTTCTACTATACCATATATCGTATATATAATCGCCGTTGTTGTAATAGTCAGGGTGCCCATAGGCAAAAAAGTAACTTACTCTTTCCAAACCTTTTTGTATGGCTTCTTTAGGCCAAGTCTGACACCGTTTTCCTCTACTTTTTTTTAGTTTTAGGGCGTTTTTTTTTATTTGAACCCTAAAATTTTGACGCGTCAGACAATATTAAAATGTTGATTTATAGGGTTCAAATAATGTATCTTGAGAAAATCAGCTGGTTATTAATCATTAATTAATATTAGTTCATATTAATTAATATCCATTATTATTAATTAATATCATTGATTAATATCTGGCTGATTTTCTCAAGATACATTATTTGAACCCTATAAATCAAC